>JAATLQ010032479.1:0-14329 GCA_013421005.1 Heliconius erato x Heliconius himera
TATGTAATAAGTTAATAAATATATTTAAATTATGATTATGTTACAGATTACAATCTATTTAACTTATATAAATTTAAATTATTGTTTCTAACATAAGAGGGCAAGTTTGTCTTGCTGCAATAATATAGTCTTTATCACTATTTTATTTGATTTGCAAGAATACTATTTGTATAAATATAATTATAACAAATGTTTATAAGCAATAAAAAAGTATAAAGTGTTTATTTGTTTTATTTTTACTATTATAGAAGACTATTATTATTATTATACCAGAAATGATTCACTATTTCAATATCATTTGGAAGTATTTTTCTTTAAAATTAAGTAATAAACTTCCAATTGATTTTGAAAGAGTGAATCATTCTGGCTTTGAATAAAAATCGATTTATTATCCAAATATTAGCCAAATTTTAAATTTCCCGCCCATATCTGAGGCGGTAAATTTTATATATATATTATTGGTAATTTTAAAGTTTGTCATTTGTGATAGTATCACTATCGATTCTATCGATAGCTTAGAAGAATACAATACAATCGGCTAAGTGCAATACTATCGATACTATCTGTAGTATCGTATCTCCTAATCGGAAAATAATCAATACAATCGATAGTATCGATACTATTAAATGTCTAGGATACAATAGTATCGATAAAATCTATTGTATCGATACCATCGATTATTTTGCACTATCGATTATATGCTAATTTACGATAGTATTGAGTATGATTCTTAAGCTTAATTACAAGATGAAATGAAAATAACAAAATACGTTTTTATTTTATTTATTTTGTTTGATTTTTTGGTGAAAAGAAGAAATATTTTATATGGCGTATGAATAAGCAATTAGTTAGGTACTTCAACTAAGATGTTTCTAATATCATAATGATTGGTTACTACACATGAAAATAATAATCAATACTATCGCAAATTAGCAAGCAATCGGTAGTTTACAATAATCGATAGTATCGATACTATCGATACTGTCGATACTATCTTTTCCTAGAAATTCAATAGTATCGATACTATCGATGTCTTTCTGATTTGGAGATACGATACTATCGATAATATCGATAGTATTGCATTTGTCCGATAGTATTGTACCCTTTAGAACTATCGATAGTTTCGATACTATCTCTTTAATCGATACTATCGATTTTAATATCGATAGCCCTTCTATCGGACTACTATCGATAGAATATCGAATTCCGATCGATAGTCCACTATCGATCGGCAACACTAGTTTGGGTATATGTGTTCTGTGCTCAGACCTGAGAAGAACTGGCGCAAGAAACGAGGCGGAACATACATATTTAAATATCTGTGACAATTATATTTTTGAAACAGACTGGAGCGAGCATTTCATTCCCAAGGCGTGTTATCATTTACAAAATCATTCATTTGGTAATAACCTTTACAAACGTCAACGTCACAAACGTCTTTTCACAATTTTTTTAAATCGTGATATAGAAAATTCTCTGAGGTTTTCTGGGATCCTATTGTAAAAGCGTACACATTGTCCCACGAATTTGGTTTGCATCGAATTCGTAATGCTTTTAGGAATTCGATGCAAACCAAGTTACGGGTGCACCAAGTGTTAATATTATGAAAATCACCAATTTTGGTAAAATTATTAATGTTTTTCTTAACATACATAACATTTTCAAAAATATATTGAGATGCAACTGTCAATATATTTTTTTTTTTTAAACTTTTGCCTTAAGGAGCCTTTGGGCCTAAGTTATAGATTGCACAAAAAACGGAAGAAGAAATTTATAAAAAAAATGTTATGGCTAGAGTAAAATTAAGCAAAATGAAGAATAAATTGAAAAAACAAATATCTGATATCAAAATTTCAAAGAATTGTATAATGTATTACTTTTTGACGAAGTTTCTTTGAAAGTCAGTGTAGCATATCAAGAGAGGAAATATTATTATTTTCTCTTTTATTTTTATTTTATTTATTGATTGTTTTTTAATTTCATTAACATGTTATATAGCGCTCGATGTCACAGGCGGAAAACTTATTTAATATTATATTTCCGTCTGATACGCTGCCGAACGCCAAAAAAACTGCTGACAAGGGAGAGATCGGGTGAACAGCAGGTTCCCACACTTATTATTCCGTCGTGGAATAGTTAAGTTGTAGGTTAAGTTAGATTTAGTAAGGTTTAGATTCACTATTGTTTTTCCAACATTGAGGACAATAATATATAAGTTAGATTTAATTTTTGTATTTCAATTTAAAATATTAGTAATATAACTTCATATAAAATATCGTATTTTCTTAACCCTCCAACTGCAGCCTACATAACTAACATATAATTCAATAATGAAACAAATTATTAGAACAATAGTAAAACTATTAAAGATTCTTCATTTAAAAAGTTGAAGAACTTGTAATAATTATTTTTTATAGTCAATATTATGCTGAATGAAAATAAATAATATATATTATATACATATCTTTAGCCAACAATTCATTATGGCAGTAGTAAGATTCCAATAGTTTTCCATAGTTTATCCCATTCTTAATCATGTAAAGTTTAAATTATTAACATTTTATTACCATCATTTTCAGATAAAGGAATTCTACCTCCAGAATGCAAAGAAATGGTGGACCTTTTATTATTTCTAGACAATATTTTTGACTCAATAAGTGGCAGTACAACTAAAAATTGTTCAGCCACACCCAAGTCAGTGCACAATAAAACACGGTCAGAAGCAAAATATATATTTAATTCCATGAATTTTTTGTCAAGCAGTGAAAAAGTAGAATCTGTTCCCATTGTATCAATTGGATGTGGACACTGAATGGAATTCAAAGAAACCGATCCTCGTATCATAGCAAGCACCTCTGCGGTACATGTGTGGATATTTTCTAAAAAATAACAAAAAAATTTTTTTTTAAATCATGCTGAATATATACAAAATAGAGAACTTTACTTTTAACTTTGCATTCCGAGCAAAGAATTTATTAAATGAATTTCAAATATCCAAGATATATTCAATTAGTAAAATAGGTAAAAAAAAAATGAAAAAATTAAAATAATAGAAATAATGAAATTAGCAATATTTATATTAATTGATATTCATTGTATTCAATGTGTTCTACATAAAAATAAATCAGTTGATTATATAATTGACATTGTGATTCGTTGATTGATGCATAATTTTTAATTATTGTAAAAATATTAATAGGATATTGGCTGGGAGAAAGCAAATTGATGATGATGACAGTGATAAATTCCAAATGAATGTAAAGAAATTCATTAAATGTTTTACAAGACACCTAATATGATTTAAGAAATATATACTCATCATATATGTTATTTGATGATGACAAAATTACTTTAATTAAAAGCAAACAGGTTGCGACGTTACTAAATCGCGGAAGAATATTGTTAAATAATATTAAATGTATTTTTATTTTGAGTAATTCCTATAATTTGTCATTAACGAAAATTGAGCAGTAAGAGAAGAGTTACACCAGGAAGAGAGAATAACAATAATTTTATTGAACAAAATGTAAAAAAAATCTTTACATACTGACGAATTATATTATACTAGCTGTCCGCTCGCGGCTTCGCCCGCTTGAACTACATGATTGTTCATTTAATAAACAGAATTGACTGACAATTATAATGAGTTCTAATATATTATTATTTTCATTATTTTAATCTAGAATCTTCCAATATGATTTTTCTACTACATTATCGTAATTTCTGTAAGGTTTTATGATTGTTTTGTGCAATGTTGATACTTGATATTTATAATAATATACTTTTGAGCATTGATATATAAAGCTAATTATTTATTAAACATATATATTTTTGTAACAATACATTCTTTTTACCTATTTTATGTAAGTCTTATCATAATTTTAAAACTCTGTTAAATGTTCTGATCTGATCAGAAACAGCCTTAAATGTTAAATTATTAATTTGGGTAAGAATTAATAATAATATTCTATATAAAATGATTGCTGTAGTTTTTAAATTACCACCAGAATTGACACCAGAGCGAAGAAATGGAAATATAAATTTAAGTAAATACAATTCATCTCCTCGACCGGGGCTCGAACCCACTACCAGTCGGTTTTACAGTTACACTTTGTGCCCCTGCGCCACGACTGGCCTCCTTTATCTGTCTTGAATTAATTACGACTTAAACTTAACTGTTTGTGTTAACATATAGCTTAAGCGGGCGAAGCGGGCCGCTATTACTTGGCTTTATTACTTAACATAAACAAGTAAAATTTTAAACTATCACTGTTTTACAAATATTACTTGCAATTACTTATAAATAAATCTTATAAAAACAAATCAAATCAGCTTCACGCTGTATCCCGCACACTGCAGGGTAGGCAGAGGGTACATAGTGTTAAGACACTCCGTTCCCCACTTTCTGCCGAATTCTGGTGGCATTACGTGTTGAGCGGCAGAGTTCGAACGCCGCGCCACGACACGCCAGGCCACTTTCTTATTGGGAAGCCTCTAACGGCCATGCCAACTCTTGATTGTCAAGACAGCCCTACCAGCTATTTGAGCAGATTTCAAAAGTTGGAGCAGCTCCGTCAACATTTTTGGGTCAGGTGATCCAAAGAATATATCAGTGAACTACAGCAACGAGTACAATGGCGCTCAAACAATTCAACATTGTTGGTACCCGATAGTTTAGTCGTCATTAAAGATGAAAATCTTTCGCCGTTAAAACGGAAGATGGGCTGAATTGTAGCTGTTCATACTGGAGCTGATGGCATCAGCCGTGTGGCTGACATAAACATAAAACTTCAAACGGTTAGAATTTAGTAAAATATGTCCCTTGTTTGATCAAATTGGTTAAAAGGCGAGCTTTCAACGTCCGGGGGCATGTTCGGGCCAAACGCCTGTTATAATTTAATAACAATAATTTTTAAATCACACATACGCTCATAGGTGATATAAATCATGTATTTTATTTTGTCTTACAATTACCCTACCGTGGCATTGTAATATTTCTTTCTTGTTCAACTGGAGAATTACACGTGTCCACACCTAAATTTGCTGTTTTAATTATTACTCCAAGAAGTCAACCAGATAATAAACTGAACGAATGTGCGAAGAGCATATGTGTGATTTAAAAATTATTGCGATTAAATTATAACAGGCGTTTCGCCTGAACATATTATATAACCCTAAAATCTATTATTATACAAATGTGTGAGGACGCTAAAGACCGTGCAATGTGGAGTAGGTTGAGCAAGAAGGCAGACCCTGGTAAAAGCCGGGATTAATGCCAGGAAGAAGAAGACAGTTACATATATATATGTAACTGTCTTGTTCTTCCTGGCCTTGGCAACTGATATGTGCAGTTCAACAACTGACATATAGATGGCGTTGATCCACGTTGCCAATTGATGCCGAAAATTGGTCTCTATTATAGTATATTAGAATGTACTCTGTGCGGCGCACAACGAGATTGGAAACGTTTGACTTATAATATTATTAAATTCAGAAGTACACGGAGTATGGAGAATTTAGACCATTACAGATAATATTTTATTTTGTAGCATTATATTTACAAAAGTTCGCCAACTGAAGTTCAGAGGTCGCTCTGGAATTGAATATTTCAATTAACGTCAATATATGTCACCACAAATTGAATATGAGCAATAATATTAAATTTATTTACACGTTTATACTACTAGCGCCCTCTGAGCGAGCACCAAGAAACTTTTAGAAAAAATAAATATTAAAATTGAAGGCTCATTTAATATTGCGCAATACTGGGATAATTTAAAATGCAATTCACAATTAAATATTAACAAATAAACATTTGTATTCAGAAATCACAATTACCAGTTAATTATAATTATTCAAAAATAAACATTTGTGATTTCCGTAGAAACAAAATGTTAATATTTAATTGTCAATTGCAATCAAATTTATCCCCTGAACTAAATTATTGAGGGTGTAATTAATAAAATTTTGATAGGTATATTAAAAGAAACAAATATGTAAAAACGTTTTATTTTTTATCACACATTAATAACAACTGGCTTCTTTACTTCTAATGATTTATTATTCACTGAACTGGGGATTTCGTTCTTTTTAGTACTTAGAAACAAACAAATTTAAAATCGAATATTAATAAGCAATGCATACTTTTATTTGTTTCTTAAAAATTTTAATTTCCTAATTATTCTTTCAGTTTGTCATCTTCAATCATTTCTCTATTTTTTAAAGTTATAAATCTGTTAAGACATATATAAAATGTACAGTTTTTTATATGCTCCATACTTCTATTTAAATGATCTGTACAATTATAGAGATAATCAAAGTTTATTCGATTAAGTGATAGCAGAATGTTTTCTTAAGTGTCGTTCCCATCCTGATATCTTTAAATACTTATTTATGCCTGTGTTATATAGCGCTCGGTGTCACAGGCGGAAAACTTATTTAATATTATAATATGTCCGTCTGATAGTCGGCCGAGCGCCACAAAATGCTGACAAGGAAGGAGATCGGGTGAACAGCGCCGGCTCGAAAGCAATTTCTTCTGTTCCCACACTTATTATTCCATCGTGGAGTAATTAAGTCGTAGGTTAAGTTAGATTTAGTAAGGTTTAGATTCAATATTGTTTCTCCAACATCAATGTTGGAGAATTATATATAAGTTAGATTTAATTCATGTATTTCAATTAAAATTTTTATTAATATAAATTTACATAAAAAATCGTATTTTCTTAATCCTCCAACTGCAGCCTACGTAACTTCTGTGGCTAAAGCTTCTATATTTGTTACAACCTTTTTTGTGGACATAATTTAATGATGTAGTATTTAAGTTAGTCTCTTTCAAACTTGTAAATATATGAAATATATATGCTTCTTCAGAAGCTGTAAGAAAAGAATTTTTACAATGGACGCATTTGTTATTCTTATGTTTTTTAAAAATGAAACCACACACGTATGCATAAGCTTGAGTCTATGGTGTCGCCCTCTGTACTTCTTCAACTGCATCAGCTGCCATCTTTTCGAAATCAATGTCATAAGTGATTTCAGACTGAGAGAGAGAGATTTTTCTTTAACTTTAAGGTAACTAGTTAGATTATCTGCAATCTGAGCAGTATCATTTTCGCAATTTGTCCTTTGTCCTGTCAACGTGTGTCGCAAGTTGCTTACAATAGCCGTTTTTATCCCTGCTATAAATTGCGGTATTGTCGGATTTGTATTTGACCCACTGTTTTATATCTGACGCAACGAAAGAAATTTTCTAAGGAATCTTGATTTAAATGACGAGTAGAAAACGTGGTAATATTCATTTTTTTTAAGATTACAATACAATTTTTCAATTGCGTTTAGAGTGTGTATACAACCTTCTTGGGAAGGAGGGATGGAACGAGTGTTAAGATATTTTATTGAGGAAATAAATTTCCTCATCTCAATAAATAAAGCTAAATTAGCACTTCTTTGGTCATAATTGTTAAATATTTTTTCCTTCGGCGCAAGTCCAGAGTGTCAGCATTAACACCCATCAAATACGGTATAATTTTTTTTTCAAAATGTTGCTGTCGCGTGAGCTTCAGAGGGAAGTTCATCTGAAATAAAAGAATTCATATAAAATTCGTATTGCTGGATGTTATTTTTGTTTTAAAGATATTTTGAAAAAAAAAACATTTTTTTCTTATAAAATGTTATGTAAGAAGTATGATGAACTCATTTTTTAATTACATCTAATTTTATAATGAACATTTTCATTAATACATGCACTTTTCTTATATTCCTTTCTTAAATATCACTTATATAGGAGCTACTGAATTGTTATAATATAAGTGTAGCATGACATGGTTGTTTCACAATAGATAACAGTCACAGCAGTAGCAAATATAAAGTTAGTATTATTTTTCTCTAAATTATAAAATGCTTCAATATGATTCCATTTTGCAATACCTTTAATAAAACAGTTTTCTTTATGACTATATAAATTAAAAATGCTTCTTTGAGCTTTGTTCAAACATGTGCTATGTTTTAAAATGATGTACAGGCTGTATAAATGGTCTAGGAAAGTAGGTTGAAATATACTTAATGAAATGTTATGTATTAGCGTAAAGCCAATATTTTTTTTGCCTGATTCACGCTGTATCTCGCTTGTAGCAAATAGTCAGAGGGAGCCTATTGTCAAAACACTACTTCCCTTCCTCCACTTTCCACTGAATTCTACATGCAAAATATAAATTTAAATAAATATTTTCATTTCTCGAGTGGGGATCAAACCCACAACCAGTCGACTTTGCTGCACACTTTGATCTCCTGATCCACGACTGGCATGAAATGTAATTATCGAGTGGATATTAATAATAATGAAAATATTAAATATTTCATCTCATCAAGTGGGAATCGAACCTAGTAAAAGTACCTAGTATGAGTACCTAGTATAAGTAAAATAAAAATAATATGCTTACCCATTACAGGGTTTTCATTATTATAAATATCAGTACTGCACTCAACATCATGCTTCATAAACAAATTTCTTGTTAATTTAATCAAATTTGGTGGTGGATCTAAAATTGATATAATTTCTCATTCACACGTAAATAATGGCTCCTGTGTTGTAGCTCCTAATGTTTTAAGAACTTTTAAATTAACAGTAGACAAGTCGCATACAGTTGCAAGTACGTTCATAACTGCATCAAACCATTCCTTCAGCACCGAAAAAAAAAGTTTAATACTAGTTAAATCATCTGCCATGTGGTCTAGAATAGGATCATCCTGGTACTGGTGGTGTAGTAAGAGGCGACTAAAGTACGTGTGGTAGAGTCAAGTCGCCAGCAATGGCAACACGCATAGGCAGACCAGATCGTGACCACCCCCGACATTTAAAACCGGCGTTAAGTAGTGGCTTTATGCCTCTGCGTTTCGCATCAGGTAATGCCGGACTCCGGCTAGCTCCTGTAGCTCCTCTGGTGTTGCACGGGGTCGTGGGCGGCGGTAATCACTTACCATCAGATGACCTGCCTTATCTTTTCCATAAAAAAAACATGTGTTGTCATCAATTGAAAAAAGTATACACATCCATATTCCATCAATTTAAAAATTGATAAATAAAAAAAATAATAATAAAAATAAAAAATAAAATAAATAATATTTTAAAAAATATAAATATTTTTCTCTCTTTACTCTTCTTTCTTTACTCAAAATTAAACTAAAATAAATCTTTAAAATTAAATAATAAATTTACCTCTTTTAAAATCACAGTCAAGCTGCTCTGCTTTTAAACTGTGCAAAAAATAGAATGGCAGGCGGAATAGGCGGCTTCCATTTTTTTTATACCAGAAAGTATAAATACAAGGGCTTGAGTTGCAACCTCATTACTTTAGCAATGGTTACCATGCCCTTTAAAACTTTGAATTTTATCAAGTTGTCAATTATAATGTTTTTTTTATCAATGTTGTTCGGATCATCATGATTTTGGGCCATTTTTTTTAAAGCAGAAAATATATGTCCATTTATTCCCGGTTTTAAAGGCATTCTGTTCAGCAATTTATGCAGAGTACCTTGGCTTGGTAGTGCAAACATTCTTCTTAAAAGTCTATAACATGCTGGTGATTGTTTATAAATAGCCAAAGCCATATTTTTTTGGTTTAGAGAATATCTCCTGTCTCTCGGTTTTTTGGCCAATTTTTTAATTGCCTTTGCAATAATATAGAAAAGGTACTCCTCATATTTAAGTTGCACAAATTCTGCACATTTTCTTCCCCTGTTAACGCTTCAATAACATTTGTAATTTTCTTAGTTTCCTTTATCTCATTACTTCTTTTATTCTCTTTTGGCTCATATTTTTTTCACATTTAAATAACTGAGCATACCTTTTCTTTTTTTAGAAGAGTGGATCAGTAAACAAGTTTCTTCAGACTTTCGATTTACCACAACATAATCTGCATTCTGAAATACAAAGAGTTTTGTATACTTTTACAATAATATATAAATATTTTTTTCTATGTAAATTACTGACACAAATTTTATATATAAATATATTATTAATGATAAAATGTGTTACATTTATGAAAATTAAATCAGCTTCACCCTGTATCCTAGTTAGCTGTATGTATAAGACATTCCATTTGCAGCCTGTAGCTATATTTACAAGACACTCCATTCCCGACTTTCCCCCGAATTTTTAGAGGCATTGCGTGTTTAGTGGCGGAACTCAACACCTCGTTTTGTCTTGAAACTAGAGGGAAGAAATGGAAATATCAATTTAAATAAATATTTCATTTCTTAAAGTGGGGAATGATCCCACATCTGTCACGTTACAGTCACACCCTTGTGCCCCTGGGCTACAATGGCTGGACGGTTATATTTAAGTATGTATAAAATAATAACATACATCTTCTTTTGTTGTTAGTTTAGGTGTGACTTTAATTTCTGCGGGTAGTTGAAGAAAATAATTTGTTGTAATTTGCACATTAACATTTTCAATTGGTGTGACTGGAATTCCAGAAGTTGAAGCTTTAGTTACATTATTTTACTTGTCTGATTATTAATCTGCAAAAATATAGAAAATAGTTAGCTACAAGAAATACAGAATAGCAAACATATATATTATTTAATTGCAAAATATAACTGTACCTGGTTAACATAATTTTCTTTATTTATAGGTAAATGTTGCTCAAACAAATCTGGCACAGCATATATCCTCAGTCTTTGTCTATTAATATCATAAAATTGTGAGGTACTAAAATGTCTCCTACATAGGACTTTATTGACAATAAATAGAGAATGTAATGATTCCATAGAAATCCAATCTTTAGTGGGTCAACGATATTTGGCCCAAGCCTGTGCCCTGAAAATAGCCTCCAGAATTCAGCGGAAAGTAGCAAACGGAGTACCGTAACACTACGTTCCCTCTGTCTACTCTCCTGCGTGCGGGAAAAGAGAAGCTCATTTATTTACAGCTTCAGAGTAGTTATACATTATTTAGTTAAAACTGGGTGAGGCATCGCAGCCGCCATTGCACACTTTTGTTTTTATTTACTAATATCATGAATAAAGTACCTATTATTTTTGGCTATATAATTAAATATATTAATTAAGATTTGGAGTCTAATCACTTACTTGGTACTATTATCCTTTCTTGGCTTAGGAAATCTGTGAAAGGAAATGGCCATATCTTGAGTACGTGTTTTACCACACTTTAATAGCTAGACATTTTAATAGTTAAAATTAAACTACGTAGTAAAATACAGGAAATAAAATATATACTTAAATAACGTAATTTAAAAAAAAAACAACTTACTTAAATAATATGCGAAAACAATAGCAAACTCCATGAAAACAAATTGAAATGAAACTTCAATTTTTTTTTCAGTTCACAACTATTTTAGTTGCCAGTACTATGAATTATATTTAATTTTATTAAAATTTTTTGGTCTATCCTTAAGGGGGTCACTCCATGTGAAGGCCTGTTTTTTAGGCATTTTTTAGGATTTAGATTTTTTTACCGACCAGTAAATAGATAGAGCTTTATTAAGTTTATCATTTATTAACATATTTTGACAGTTTCAATATAAATTTGTAGTTAGAAATATAATATAACTCTGCCTGGAAAAAATGGGCTCACACTTCCTCCACGATTCCCGCTGATTGGCTTATCAGAAACAAAAAAGTAAGCGGCGTTTTAATCTGTGACCCTTAATGCACGGAATGAATTATCATCAAATGAATATACCAAAAATTGGACATATGAAAAAATAAAACGTGGGATGATCGTTATGGGATGATTCCCTTAATCCCAAAATTTGGAGGATCTTCAGAATCACATTTCTCTGATAATAAAAAGGTCAATGATTGTAATGGTGGATAATCATCTTTTTCACAATTAGCATTACTGGAATGAGGTGAATTCATGATATTAATCAATAATGTTTTGTAGGCATTCATAAATTGCATGCATGTAGGAGTAACATTCCTAATACCATTACTTCGAATACAATGAAAAAAGTTCTCAAGGAAATCTCGATTAAAATGTTTTGTTATAATATTATTAATTTTAAATCTTTTATTTAAGTATTTCCACATTTCTTTAAATGTAATCATGTTATGAATCCAGTTCTGGACAGATGACTTTTTTTATATTTTTTGGTTTCTGTGCCGTCTTGATTTTTTTTAAATTCAATTTTAAAATAGGTAAAAAAACAGCAAAATTACGGCTTTACACGCTGGTTTTAAAAAGGGTTTATTTTTTGTTTCACATTTCTATAGCAGTATATTTTTATTTGTTTAATAAAATTACAAAGTTACAAACATTTTAACAAAACCATTTAAGACCAGAGATATTATAGGCTCCCGATTAGAAAACATGTATAAATCATATACATATTACATATGCTACAAAAATGAGCGTGAGTCTAAACCAATATAGAATATTTATTTAATCATTCTATAACCTATCTCAATAGAGACAATTTCCAAAGACTAAAGAGTTCTACAGATGTCGCTAGTTGTTGTAGGTAAATAAAAGACCCATAGTTTGAACTTTTATTTCGAGATATAAAATATGATACAATATTTTAAAAGTTTTTGTTTGTGGATAAATAAATTTTAGAGCGAGCCGGAGAATAAACACCTTTCTAGTTTCAGTACAAAAAATATCATATTCTTTAGATTTTTTTTTACTGAAACTGAAAACTAAAGTTTTACAAAAATAGACAAGAAAATATAAAACAATATTTTAAATTGACAATTAAGTATGCGACAATATAGGCAATCATTATTCACTAAATCATAATTAAATTAAAATTTTGATTCTTTCTTTAAAATGCAAACATTTAAATTCAATAATTAAATATTTAACTAAATACAATACTAATAATAATGAGTAGTGAATAAAGAATTCAAGTTTTTCTCTACTATATTTAAAATTCTTTTTATTTTAACTGTTTTGTAATAATATTATTGTAACAGTAATTTACAATGAGGAACCTGAAAACAGATTAATTTAATTATAATAAATAAATTTATATATTTCTAAATATGTTTTTTAATTAATTTATTTTGGAATCTTTAAATTCTGTAATCATACGGTGTATAAAAAAGTATATACCCTGTTTTATGTATTAAGATAAATAGTTTTTCTCATTATGATAATACACGATGTCAGACATTCTTGAATATTGTCTTCTAATGTACTCGGTGGTCAGACCTCAGATACTCTAATGTATGTATGTATGTTTCTTAAAATATCTGAAAAATGTCCCATAGGACCGTTGATACCAGTAAAAAAGATGACTTTAACTGTGAATTTCTGGAAATAAAAAAATAACATTTTAATTACAAATTAAATAAGGTATTTTATTCAGTGTAGGTTGGTAAGTAAGTATATTTAATAGTAATAAAAAAATGATACTAAGAAAATGAAGATTTTTTTGTTGACAGCCATAAGTAAATTGTAATAACATAATGAGTAGGCATTTGTTCAAAAAATTCAAGTAAGTTAGGAGAGCCAAAGCAGAATTTATACAGTTTCTGGCATGATAGTTTATATTATAAGTGAAATTTTATAATTTATATTATCAATGAAAAATAGAATATTAAGATTACTTACCATCATTTATTATTCATAATTTCAATAAAAATATCAAAAAGTTTCTACGTGTATTGTGTGTGGTTCTGTAGCCATTACATTACAGAAGTAAGATAATTAGCAGTTGTAATATTCAATATTTACAAAACATAGATTTTTTTTCACTGTTTTTACATAACTTGTTTACATAGGATTTTCAGTTATACTAGTAATTAACTAAGTTGTCACTTTATTGTTCCGGTATAAGAAGATATTTACAACAACCTAGTTTATCATTTTCTAGTAAAATTATTAATTATTAACAAATAATCAATGTTAATATCACTGATATATAAAATAAACATAACCTTTATTTGTGTCAACTCTTATTATTGCGTAGCATGACACTTAATTATCACTACATCACGCCATCTTGTTCTTGTCTAGATGGCAGTGAAAAAAATAAAATAATAATATATGTTTTATGTAAAAAATAAAATTATAAAAAACATGTAAATTGAAATAAAAAATAATTTAATATTTTATTAAAAAAATAAAAACGTAATAAATATAAAGCTTCTTACAGAAAAAATATTTTTTTCAATACTACAAAAAAAATATATATTAGAATATTTTGATGATTTTCTATTTAAAAGCTGGTACTTTTCCTAATTTTTTTTTTTTTTTTTTTTTATCCACAAACTAAACAAAGTTAAGGTAGGTTTGGGTTAGGTTTGGGTTAGGTTTGGGTTAGGTTTGGGTTAGGTTTGGGTTAGGTTTGGGTTAGGT
>JAATLQ010032480.1:0-14330 GCA_013421005.1 Heliconius erato x Heliconius himera
ATTGTTTAATGCAAAAACAATCAGGAGTTACTTATTATTTTAATTGCATAAAACTTTTATTCTTTAATTAAATAATATACAGCTTTATTAGGTACTAGAGGGCGCGCGCGGCTTCGCCCGCTTATTAGGAGTGAATTCTAAAAAAAACCACGTTCAATAAAATATTTTTAACAGTCTGAATTTAATTTTTTATAAAAATCGGTGGCAATTTAAAGATTTTTCCATATAAACTTTCAACCCCTTATTTGAACCCTTAGGGGGTGAATTCTTAAAAATCATGAAACACGTGTTCAATGAAATATTTTTAGGAGTCTGAATTTCAAATTTTATAACAATCGGTGCAGATTACATTTTTTTTCCATACAAACTTTCAACCCCAATTTCATCCCTTTAGGGTTAAAATTTTTGAAATTCCCTTCTTAGTGGATGTCCAGAATATGAAAATAAACATCTGCCCAAGTTTCACGTTTCTACCATCAGCGGTTACGGCTCTGCGTGCGTCTTACCTCAGTCAGTCAGCACAAGTCCTTTTATATATATAGATAATAAAAAAAAAATTGAGATGTTGATGCTAATGTTAAAGAAAGGTTTGATTAAAAGTTTTTTTATTCTGCATATAGCATAGTAGACATGGTTTGTGTCTGTTAATTTAAAGTCTATTCATTTGAGCTTGAGGCAAAATGTAAACGAAGAATTCAAAGTTTCTCAAGCTTTTATTTTGCTTTGTTTATTTATATTTAATTTAGATATACCTGTGCTGTTCTGACGTTGTCTTTTCTGATAGCACTGCATGATAAAAATTATAAAAATAGTTTAATATACTTACTTTTTATACAATTAAAATAAACTATATTTATATTTGTAACTTTGAATTGGATATACAGTTTTAATTATATTTAAATGTAAACGGAAAAAATATTCTATATTTTATTAGTACTGAAATGTGTTCGAAGTTAGAGAATAAGATGCCAACAGTTTGCGTTTGAGTGTTTTAACATGTCAACTATTTAATAAAGAATTATTAAAAGTCAAGAAAATGATTTAAGTAATTTATGATATTTGATAAATAAGTCTTAAATGGTTATAGGTTCTACAGACATTGTTATATAGTATTATTTACAGTGCTAGTGCATAGTCATTTTACTTAAACATTAACTCAATCGACTCGAATGGTGACCTTTAAAATAACCTTTTTTGATTTGTTTCCTTTTTATCTCACGGCTCCCTGAATAGGGTATAATGCCAAAAAACTTCAGTCAAAAAGTCCGTTGGCCGTCCAAATTGGAATATTCCTGACAATTGGCGGAACTCAACACTGCAATTTTTATACCAAAACAGAGAAAGAAAAATGATTCATTGTCTCTATTAGAGGTTGAATCAACAACTATCACGTTTATAGTCAGATATTGCCTCACGATGGCCTCAAAATATTTTTTTTCAGCTTCATGTACAACGTTCTTGTATAATATCCCGCATATTGTACAAGATAGGCAGAGGGAACCTATTTTCTGTCGAATTCTCGAGGTATTGCGTGTTGAGTGGCGAAACTAAACGCCGCCCTTCACCTCGTTACCAGAGAGAAAATGAAAATATTATACATTTCATTCCACTGAAATATCGAATAATCGAGCCCACAACCGTCGAGTTAACTTTTACATTTAGTTTCATAATATTTTTGTATTTATATAATTTATTTTGTTTTTTCAGGTCGCAGAAGCATCTACATACATTTATCAACTGACACCGACAATACTCGCTGCGACATACTCTTTTAATTATTCAAATAATTGAAAGATTTATAAAAAATATAAAAAAAATGGAAAAATATTTAAAACATAAAAAAATGGCACAACGACCAAAGTTATTATTAGTTATTTAGTTAATTTTAAGATGACTAGTCATAACGGATTTTTTTTTAATTTGTATGACGCTACATTATTGTTTACAAAAAGTATTGTGTGTGTTTTATGTTCCTAGAGTTTATAACTTTTTTTTACCTGCAATTTGCTTACTTTTTAAAATTTTGTTGGCACACTTAAATATAATTATCTATCTATATTCTAATGTTGCCAAATTTTATAATGTTGACATTATTTTTACAATAATTAATATTATTTCCTGTTATATTTTATAATAAATAATTTATTATATGTATAATAAGAATATTTCTATTTAAAAGTGTGGTTTTATAAATTACTCGAGCGTTGTAATTGTTTAATTTATTAAGTTATGCGAAACGAATTACGATATCTCGACTTCCTTTCTTCGTTAAAAAATACATTTAAAAATAATAAAATTATAATATTTATTCAATTGTTATAACTTGTTTCAAATATGAAAATACTGGCTGAATTGCATGGGTGCTAGCGATGTGGTCCACTATTTTCGTAGTTTTATAAAAAAAATATGCATAATTAAATCTGTTCATAATTTCATTTTAATGTATCAGACATTATTATATCAAGGAAGGAATAAATAATTTATTTAAAAAATTACGTTGTTTTTTTTTCCATCTTCACATTAGGAAAGATAATAAATCTCCGTAAGGTAAAAGTTTTTTCATGTTACATTAAGAATAAAAAAATAATTACTTTTTAAAGTAAAGGCTATCGTGGCGCACCTAAGGCCCGTATTTATAAACCGCTCTCAACTCTGAAATCGAGATAGATGGCGTATACATTCACAGATTATTAAAATCTATAAACGGCAAATAAGCCTCTTTAAAACAAACTGCAACTTCTACAAAAAAAACTTCACTATATATTATTGAATTCGGCTGATAAATTTCTTATCACAAAGTTCTCTCTCTCCAACATGCTTTCCGAAATAAAAATCAGAAACAAAATTAAATATATTTTTTTTATTTTATTATTTTTCAGCAGTTAAGACGTTGAACAAATTTTAATTGTAATATCAATCAAGCAGTTTTTAAAATAGTATGGCCTATGCTCAATGTTATTCAAAATCTAAAAAAAACTACTACTAAAAAAACGAAATAAGAGGCTAGTCGTGGCGCAGCGGCACAAAGTGCGACTGTAAAACCGATTGTTGTTGTAAACCGGTTGTGGGTTCGATCCCCACTCGAGGAGATGAGGATGAAATATTTTCTTAAATTTATATTTCCATTTCTTCGCTCTGGTCGAGGTAAACCGCGGCGTTGAGCTCTGCCACACAAAACGCAATACCTCCAGAATTCGGCAGAAAGTAGGGAACGGAGTATCTTAACAGGTTCAGGTTCCCTCTGCCTACCCTGCTGTGTGCGGGATACAGCATGAAGTGGATTGATTTATTTTATTTAAAAAAACGTTAAAATTGAACTTAACAGGAAGTCGGCGCGCTGGTTCATATCCTACTACTACTGCAACATCCTTTTTATAGGGTGGTTTGAAGATTGCATATTTAGGTATAAACTTTACAAAGTTTCAATTTTAATATAGGATTTGCAACCTTATCTAAGAAACTAAATAATACAAAAATAAATCAGCTTCACGTTGTATCCCGCACACAGCAGGATAGACAGAAGAGACCTAATGTTAAGACACTCCATTCCTCACTCTGTTAAATTCTGACATGGAAATATAAATTTAAATAAATATTTTATCTCCTCGAGTGGGAATCGAACCCACAACCAGCCCCTGTGCCATGACTGGCCTCAAACAAATTTGCAAAAAAAATTTAACAATTTAAAATAAAATATTAGGAAAATATTTAAAATAAAACATTATTATATGAGAATATCAAAGGCGACATTTTTCTTTACACACGCAATACTTCAAAAAAATATTGACGTAATATTTTGAGGAAACTGTTTAAAATTACTACGTTTAATAATGTATTTACAAAGGAAAAAAAAACAGCTTGCATTGTCAAAGATGATACTTACCTACGTATACCTATACAAAAATATAATTAATGAATGCAAATAATTATATTTAAGAACTAATGATCAAAAGTCTAGGTTGTACATCCATTGATAAGCTTAAGCTGAAAAAAATAATATCTATATTTTTTTTTTTTACACTGTATCTCGTATATAGTAGGGTAAGTAGAACCTAGTGTCTAGACACTCTGTTTTCCACTTTTCGCTGATTATAAAAAATATTATTTATATTAAAATTTAAAATATTGTTTTATATGTGTATGTACCTAATTACAGTCGTGGCTATAAAAGCTAAGATTAAGCTATAAATACTACGCAAGAAGGCAGTGCCCTGCATCTGTTGCAGCAAGTTATTCTAGTCTAAATCGAAGTGCCATTCTCATGTTATATATAAATAATAATTTAAGACCTTTAAGAGAAAAAATGTTTTTGCTCTTTTAAAGTATAAAAAATAAATAAATTAGCTTCACGCTGTATCCCGCACACAGCAGGGTAGGCAGAGGGAACCTAGTGTTAAGACACTCCGTTCCCTACTTTCCGCCGAATTCTGGAGGTATTGCGTGTTGAGTGGCAGAACTTAACGCCGCGCTTGGTCTCGACACCAGAGCGAAGAAATGGAAATATACATTTTAAGTAAATATTTCATCCCCTCGAGTGGAGATCGATCCCACAACCAGTCGATTTTACAGTCACACTTCGTGCCACTGCGCCACGACTGGCCTCATTTAAAGTATGATTATAAATATTTCTGAGTGATATTTAAATTAAGCAAACAATTATCAGTAAGTATTGCATTGCAATAATAAGCAAGTACTTAAGTTGTGTTATTTCGATAAGGTTTTTTATTTTAATATTTAATTCTTTGTTTTTTAATTATATTATTTTTGATGTAGGTATCAATGTAGGCTCAATTTTAACTAAATTATAGTTTTTTTTTTAGCTTCAGATATAGGATCCTGCTCTATGTGAGATATAGGATCTCACATAGAGCAGGGTAGGCAATATGAACCTCACGTTAAATCGAACCCAGAACCGTCGCGTTTACAATCATACGCATGTACCACTGCGCCACGGCGGCCCCATCATTATAATTAAAAAATGACTACTTTGACAGGAATTTATTCCTTAAGGAATCTCAAATAAAAAGAAACAATATGCACATAATATAAGTTCTAAGTACAAAGGTGCTTCTAAAGAACACTGACCCATCTGTTGAAACAAGTAATTCTAGTATAGGGCGATGTTTTATAATAAAGTTGCGTTTTATTAACGTAATCATAATAGCAAATTATTTTTAAAAATCACAATCTTTTTAAATATCACACAATATCACGCTGTATCCCGCACACGGTAGGGTAGGCAGAGGGAACCTAGTGTTAAGACACTTCGTTCCCCACTTTCTGCCGAATTCTGGAGGCATTGCGTGTTGAGTGATGGAACTCAACGCCGCGCTTTGCCTCGATGCCAAAGCGAAGGAACGAAAACATAAATATAAATAAATATTTCATTTCCTTGGGTGCGGATCGAACCCAAAACCAGTCGATTTTACAGTCACACTTTGTGCCCCTGCGCCACGACCGGCCTTTATCTTTATTTAAACTTTTACACATAAAACATTATTTATATCTGTTTTTCTGAGGATTAAATTGAAGCTGTTAAAAACCAAATCCTAAAACTATTACAATGTAACTGTGGCTAGACATGGCGCAGGGGCAGTAGCGTGGGTTCGATGCCCACTCGAGGAAAGGAAGTATTAAATATTTTCATTTCGTCGCTTTGGTAACGAAGCTAAGCGCAGCGGCGAGTTTCGCCATTCAATACGCAATGCCTCTAGAAATCGGCGGAAAGTCAAGAATGGAATGTCTTGACACTAGGTTCCCAGTTTTCCTCTACCAAGCCTGCTATACGTGGGATATATATTTCCCGCTTGGGCCGTGCCCATCCCAGAATACAGTTAAAATTTCTGGGGTGCCCACCCCATACTATTATGGGGTGGCCACAGACCACTCGGCTTCCCCCCCTCTGTCCCGTCATTCTACGCCGACTAGGTTTATAAGTTATAATTTATAACTAAATAGGAATCAAAGACACAGCAATCTTGTCAAACCGTGTATTTACAACTTATGTTAATATTCAATAATAATAATAATAATATAATAATAACATTATAAATTCCACAATCCTATCGCAGGATAAGATATTTTACACTCCAGTCTCGTAGGAACACAGCTGTCGGTGCCAATGGGGACGTATTACAATCTTACGGTATTCTGGCGAGTCAGTGCGGTTAGCGACTTAGCGCGCCGAGGTCACTGTCAGACGGAGCCTGAGGCTGACCGTCACACCGATGTGTAAATAAACTTTACAATTATACGTTTTTTTTTTATTCACGCTGTATCCCGTACACAGCAGGGTAGGCAGAGGGAACCTAGTGTTAAGGCACTCTGTTCCCAATTGTTGCTGAATTCTGGAGGCATTGCGTGTTGAGTGGCGGAACTCAACGCCACGTGTTTTGCCTCGACACCAGAGCTAATAAAATAAAAATATTAAATATTTCATTTCCTCTTGTGGGGTTCGAATTCACAACCTGTCGCGTTTACAGTCACACGTTTGTGCCCCTACGCCACGACTAGCGTCAATTATACATGAGATATAAATATACGAGTAGATGAACAAAAATGTTATTAATCATCATCAATCATGGCATCGAACATCACAATATATAACTTAAACTCAATTCATAGATTATTATTAACGTTATTAATGCTTAATATTAAGATTAAAATTAAATTTCTGCTAGTCGTGGTGCAGGGGAACCAGTATGTAACTGTACACGCGATAGGTTGTAGGTTCGATTTCCACTCGAGGTAATGAAATCTTTAATATTTTCATTTCTTTGCTCTGGGGTCGAGGCAAAGCGTGGCCTTCAGAACTCGGCGGAAAATTGGGGAACCTGATTGGGAGAATTGAGTGTCTCAACATTAGTTTCCCTCTGCCCTCCAGAGTGCGAGATACAGCGTGCTGCACAAAAAAAAAGAAGGTTTTCCCTCTCCATATGAGCCTTCTGCCGACTCTAAAAGTGTTACCAGTGCTCTCTTGGTCAGCTGGAATTTTCATTACCACAATTTATGGGAATTTACCACAATTCATAACTCATTTTATGGGTCTATCTAAAACAGGGGTTCCCAACCTTTTCTTGATCAAGGACCACTTTTTTATCATTCTTGGTGCAGGGACCACTATGTAGGTACAAGTCAGTCAGTCAGTGTCACAATCATGCGACTGTATACGCGACGGTTGTGGGTTCGATTCGCAATATATCGTTCGCGGACCATATTTAGGCCTCTGCGGACCACTGGTGGTCCGCGGACCACTGGTTGGGAACCACTGATCTAAAACGATTGTTATCGATCTCCTTAGATCGCTTGAATTGTGGTCATATTAGTTAACATTATGGGTCATATCAGATCTCTACATTACCTCTGAGGTTGATCTAACCGACCGGAAATTGCTTGAAACAGACATACGTACTTAGAGAAGGTCATGCACAACTTATCCATCTCTAACTAAAGCAACCTTAACATAACCAAACTATATATGATTTATTATATTACCTAATGTTGAGTTACTCATAAATCATATTTAATCAGTCAGTCAGCTTCACGCTATATCCCGCACACAACAGGGTAGGCAGAGAGAACCTAGTATAAAGACACTCCGTCCCCCACTTTCTACCGAATTCTAGAGGCATTGCGTGTTGAGTGGCAGAACTCAACGCGCTTTGCCACGACACCAGAGTGAAGAAATGGAAATATAAATTTAAGTAAATATTTCATCTCCTCGAGTGGGGATCGAACCCACAACCAGTCGATTTTACAGTCACACTTTGTGCCGCTGCGCTACGACTAGCCTCATATTTACTTAATTATTATAATAAATACAAATCGATGTTCTTTTTTAATTTGTAAATTATTTTTACTATTATTATTTTATATCACAAACGTGAACGTAGTTTTAATCGGTGTGACACGTTCGATTCATCAGATTGCAATACATTACGAGACGATGCGAACGGAAGAGCGACAGTCGACCAAAGTCGGATGCGCGTGCGCACGGACTCGTCGTGCGATCTCCATTTCTACTATAAAATAAAATATTTATAAACGATCCTTATGTCGGTGTTCCGTTGTTAATGGGAATCGAATTCAGAATATCGGTAAGTGGTATTTGACTAACAGTTATGTGAAAGTGAATGCGCGATGCGGGAGAAACGGTTTATTTGTTTGATGATAGATAGATGTGGTTGCGCCAGTGTGAATCTTTTAAAATTTCTCCATGAAGATGATGAAAAAAATATTCACCATGAAAAAAAAACAGTTTTGATCTATGCTTTTTTTTTAGAAATGGAATAAAATTTACTCTAAATATTATAACGTGTTAGTATAGTGTGGTTATAGGTAATCTCTTCATTTTCATTGATTAATATAATTTCTTTTACAAAACAGGTAGAACTATCTTAATTTATTTATGTATCTTAAAATGTGTTTTAACTGTACGATTGTGTTTAACCGTGTCGATGACGTCCCTACGAAGTTTTTATTTTTTTATGATATAAGAAATGAATGAATTAAATACGGGGTTAATGCCCTTACTTAACCCTTTTGCTAAAATAAAAAATGCTAAAACAAAAAAAAAAAAATTAATTTTGTGCGATTAAAAAAAAATACAAATATATAAACGTGTATACATTACAATTGAACGTAAGAAAGTTTCTTTTATTTCTATTTATGATTTTATACGTATGATTCGTTTACATGCAACTTTTGGCTTGTGGATACTTTTTTTTATCTTAATATGTACCTACTTTATAAACATTTTCAATTTCGTTTTAAATGTAGTAAATAATATAAATTATAAATATACTTATTTAGAAAAAAATCTTTCCTAAGTGTGGAATAACACTTTAAAAATGTTTAAAAAATTATAAATATATTTGAATCTCACACGGTCTCGTTGTATACAGAATTCATTCAATCAATTATCGATTACAATTATCATTATAAATAATCAAAATGCAAAACATATATTTATATCAACCAAAATCTTGTTTTTAATGACATTTCTTTTACGATAACCATTTTTTATGTGGATATATATCTGAATTATGTACAAATGATACAATCTCAATTAAATACTCGATATTAGAAAAAAATTAAATAAAATAACCGCTAACACTTTTTGTAACGGTAAATATCATATTAATTTTTTTTCGTTCACACGCTTATTATTCTATATGATAGAAAAAAACATTTAATTAACTAGATTAGACACTCTGTTTGCTACTTTCCACCTATTCCGCCATTCAACACGCGTTTCTTCCAGAATCCGGTGGAAAGTGGGAAACGGAAGTGTCTTAATGGGAACGGAGTATCTTAACACTAGGTTCCCACTGCCTATCTATATATATAAAAGGACTTGTGCTGACTGACTGAGGTAAGACGCACGCAGAGCCGTAACCGCTGATGGTAGAAACGTAAAATTTGGGCAGATGTTTATTTTCATATTCTGGACATCCACTAAGACACGATTTTGAAAAATTTTAACCCTAAAGGGATGAAATAGGGGTTGAAAGTTTGTATGGATTTTTTTTTAAATCGGCACCGATTTTTATAAAATTTAAAATTCAGACTCTTAAAAACATTTCATTGAATACGTGTTTCATGGTTTTTTAGAATTCACCCCCTAAGGGTGCAAATAAGGGGTTGAAAATTTGTATGGAAAAATCTTTAAATCGCCACCGATTTTTATAAAAAGATAAATTCAGACTGTTAAAAATATTTTATTGAACACATGTTTCGTGGTTTTTTTTAATTCACCTATAAGGGTGCAAATAAGCGAGCGAAGCCGCGCGCGTCCACTAGTCATGCTATATACGGGACACACCGTGAATCTAAAAAATATAATATATTTTAATTTTTTAATTTACACGGCATAGAAATATTAAAACAAGCACGAAACCCATCACTTAAACACTATGTTCTTATTAAAATTGCATGTCAAGGGCCCGAGTAATGTCGTCTTTGAAAGACTAAAAAAATTATATAAACCCGCCATTGATTCTATTTAACTGTTTGTGCTTCTGAGAAAAGCTAAAAGTTTTAACCGGTCTTTTTTTTTATAAGGCAGCACGTGAATTTAATTAGCAGTTTTGATAAATGATGATATCATTGCAACGTTATGGCAATGCTATATCATACATTAAATGAAATGACAGTTTTAGTAAAAGGGAAAAAAACTGGACAAGTGCGAGTCGGGCTCGCCCATCGCGAGTTCCGTACAAAAATAGGAAGTTTCTAGTTTTTCTGAATGAATTTCAGCTAGCAGGCAGGCTTAGTTAAGTCAGAACCCTTTCATCTGATACCTCACTTGAAGTAGCGGCTTTAATACCAAATTTTCTCCCCGTTTAAGGTTATTATTTTTTAGGATTTAACCACAAATGTATAGTTTTTTATTTTTTTTCCTAAGCTAGTACTACCTGTAGATGCTAGGTGCCAAATTTCATAATTCTAGGTTAAGCGGAAGTACCCTATTAATTTTGATTCTCTTTATAGTGTTAAAATACGTGTTTCCCGTCGATCTTAGCCTTAGATCTAAGTATATGGTTCACATTTCAACTCTATATCTAAAAACGTTCCTGAGGCAGACAGACAGACAACAAAGTGATATTATACTTAAGGGTTCCTTTATTCTTTTAAAGGAAAGGAACCCTACAATTGAATAGAACGCTTCTTAATGTTATATATATAATATGCCAACTATAAGATAACATGAAAGAAGGATTCCAATTTAAGTTACGTCCGTATTTATCTAATGTTTTTTTTATTATTTTTATTTACATCGTCATTTTAAGATGCAGGACGTATTTCTACAATGAAGCAAAAATAAAACAGATTATTTGAAAAAAAAAACACAAAAATTTTGTATATAATTTCTACTATCGATCATATTACAAATCGACAATAAAACTAAAACATACTACGTCAGAGTATACGACTCTTACGTAGTATGTTTTAGTATTATTTTATTTAGGGTTGTACATTTCTATAGCTAAACTCAACATTAAATTATTCAATAATAGAAGAATTCTGCTTTGAATTGTAATTTTAAGACTATTCTTAAATACATACATACATTTAATTATTTAAATAGTCAATACTTCAAAAGGTTACATCATTCACCTATTAGCTTTGTAATTTTTAAATCAATGCTCTGCGGGTCACGTTTCTTATAAGAATATAAAAGTTTTGCTCATGATAAAAAAACAACGTTTAAGTGCAAGTCGGAGTCACCCACCGAAGGTTGCTTACCTATGAATTTCATGATTTCATGATTGTAGGTCGACGCGATTGAGTGCTAGTAAAAGTTGACAAATAAAAATTTGCGGCGTATGGACAAATTTTGTAACTATAAATATAACTTTAAAACAGTTTGTTCTATGGAATATCTAAATTTCTAATTTTATTGGATTTTCCTCTAAGTAGTATTAATTGTAAATTCTCACTTTTGCCAAATTTCATACTTCTAAGTCGACGGGAACGTTTCAATTAAAAAAAAATATGAGATAGTAATTTGGCGGGAATTAATACAAAAGATATTTATTAAAAGATATATATAAAAAATAATTATGCCCTATTTAGTTTTCTGGCCAGATTATACAAAATCTTTTCATTTAGCTCTTTAAACGGAAAGTAGAGAACGAAACTATTTAGCGCTAAATTCTAATACTTTGAGATTATTAAAAATCGTATCTTATAACTAAATATCTATTTACTTTTATATTTTAGCAACACTTAAAAGTTTTCCTCCAATAAACAAGTCTATATACTTTATATAAAGGAAGTGCGCAAAACAGGTACATCGTCATAGTTTCCTTTTCATATTTCCATTGAATATCCGTAAAAACGTGACTTAGTAGACGTAGTCAGGGCCGCTACCAGTCAAAACTAATGGCACATTGTTTAATGAACAACAAATTAAAATAATAATAGCTGGGTTTGCTTGTACCAGAAAGGGATTGAAGATGTTTGTTAATGGAATAAATAAACTAGATTAGACGAGACTATTATATTCTATATTATATTGCAGTAGGTGCAATTGAAAAGTGATGTACAATAGAATAATACATATAGAATCTAATACAAATTTAGATTTTTTTTTAATTTTCTATTTTCTCTTTTTTGCCCTTGAGAGGAGAGATGACTAACCGTACTAAATAAGATAACCGTACTTATCCAATTAACCTTTTGTTTTATTTCCACAGCATATTTAGAGTAAACATAGCAAAATGCCACGATTCAAGTCTATATTAGTAACTGGCGGTGCTGGCTACATCGGCAGCCACTGTGTGGTCGATCTTCTGGAAGCAGGTTACGAAGTCGTCGCCATAGATAACTTCGCCAACGCTGTGGGCGACGAGGAAGGTTCCCCAGCCCTACAGCGTGCTGAAGAAATCACCGGAAAGAAAGTTACTTTTTATAAAGCCGACTTATTGGACAAACCACAAATTAATGATATTTTTGATAAGGTAAGTAATGATTAATGATATATCATAATGATTTTTTTTATCGTAATGATGTTGTAACGGTTGTATATGGTGATGAATTAGAGGATTGTAGATAATTTAGTATAGAATAGAAAATACACTATGCTTTTAATTTGAAATTAAAATATTTATTTTAATAAAAGGTAGCTTGAAACAACTGGTAGATATTATTATAGATATTTAATATCAGATACAATATAAAACATTTATATAATTAACATTTTTATATCATTAATTGCATTCCAGCATGATGTGGACTGTGTCATCCATTTCGCGGCCTTGAAGGCAGTCGGCGAGTCTATGCAGCAACCCCTTCTATACTACCAGAACAATCTACTTGGCATGCTTAATTTATTAGAGGTAAAAAGAAATTATTTCTTGTTTTTAGCTTTACCCTGTATTCCGCACATAGCTGAGTAGACAGAAGGAACCTGGGAACCTAATGCATTCCGTTCGCATTAAAATACTTTCCGTCCCCACTTTCGGCTGAAGTCTAGAGGCACTGCGTGTTGAAAATAAATAAATACTTAATTTTCTCAGGTGGGAATCGAACCCACAACGTGTCGTGTTTACAGTCGCATCATATGCCACGACTGGCCTCTAGAGAAATAATTAAATGAAAAACATATTTCTCGTAATTGTTACGTAATCGTGATTTGTATGACTGCACGAAATGGCTTTCAGTTCAAATCTACAAATTTGTTAAATATTTTATAATATAGACGATTTTGAGGCCAGTCGTGGCGCAGCGGCACGAGGTGTGACTGTAAAACCGACTGGTTGTGGGTTCGATCCCCACTCGAGGAGATGAAATATTTACTTACATTTATATTTCCATTTCTTCGCTCTGGCGTTAAGCGCGTCGTTGAGTTCTGCCACTCAACACGCAATGCCTCCAGAATTCGGCAGAAAGTGGGGAACGGAGTGTCTTAACACTAGGTTCCCTCTGCCTACCCTGCTGTATCCAAGATACAGCGTGAAGCTGATTTAATATAATATAGACGATTAATCCTTCTGGCTGCAATTTAAAATGTGGCATTAAGTAAATTAAAGTAACTAACCTAATAAATTTCACATTATAATAACTGGTAAATAACGGTACCTATAATTAATATAATTGTAATTTTTCCCCAAGTTTAAAGTAAGAAGGTACATATATTTTTCTTAAAGCCTTGGCCTACCTTAAGCGAGCTTCCTTCCTCAATTGTATTTAACTTGAATGCACTTAACACCTGATAAAACTGTAAATATTAACACGCGCCCACGTGTACAAATATCTCTCAACTACAAATTCCACTTAATCAAAGCTAGTAATCTGGTATTTATTTGATTTATTTTTTTCAAAGAATTGTAGTATAATATCTTATTAATATTTTATGTTGGTCTTTCCTTGAAATTATTGTGTAGGTAAAGGCTCAACTAAGTAAACGCGACGTTTGTGGGTACAATATTCGAATTCCGTGAATCAATAATTCAAAAATCAAATTTGCCATCATTTTCTACGTGTGGGTCTCCAAAGAAACCTGACTCTTTCCTCTTTCTTTCTTTTCTTCTTGATGAAATGTAAAACCAAAAAAACATTAATGAGGTCGTTGTGACGCAGGGGCATAAGAGGGTCACTGTAACGTGACGGTTGAAGGTTCGATTCTCACTCGAGGGAATGAATTATTATCTCTATATATAATAAGACAGTAAAAATATTTTGTCTGTACATTTAGTAATTTTGACTGAAATGGATAGAGGGACACTTAAAAAGACTAATAGAAAGCAAAAAGATTTTTTTTGAATTTCTTGTCTGTCTGTCTGTCTGTCTGTCTGTCTGTCTGTCTGTCTGTCTGTCTGTCTGTC
>JAATLQ010032481.1:0-14337 GCA_013421005.1 Heliconius erato x Heliconius himera
TCGAGAAAAATTTTGTTATTTATAAATTTTTCATCCGATCGCGGCAAAATTATAAGACGCTATGAGTGACAGATGACAGCACGTCGCCACAGAGAATAGATGACGTACGTCACTGCAGAAGTGAAAGAGGAAAGTATTTCGAGGATTATTTGGTAAGTCAACCATTTATATATGCAAATAGGCGAAATTAAGAGACTGCTTCTTCAATCAACGCTGTGTGTTTCGAAGTAACATAATGACTTGTTTTTTCGAGAAGGGTTACGTTCGATATTCGTTAACTAAATATTTTTTATGTTTGACTATCGATTTCTTTGTTTTTTGTTTTGCATAATATTGTATTTTAATAAGGCAATGTCTTTTCATCATTCTGACTAGATGGACTGTGGAGGGGCAGAAGCTCATTTACAAACTGGCACGTACTCGGGATAAAGCGACGCAAGATATCGCAAAATGTCTTTACGTCAGAGATTCCCAGGGCGCGCTGCTCGGTAGTCATGCTTCTGTACAGGAGAGATAGAGAAGCTACTTCCGAGAGCTGCTGACGAAACTCGTAATTGCCATCACGCATGAAGAACGGAAAAGCGGTAGGACCTGACGATATTTCGATCGAAGCGTGGTAGAACACTGGAAAGATGCCACACAGTCTCAGTGGCGTCTTAGTTTCATTACCCCTATTTGAAAGGGAAGGGGCAGTCTTCAAGATTGTATTAGTTATAGGGGTATTAGGCTTATGAGTCATACCATGAAGCTCTACGAGCGCATAATCGACCTCAGGCTCCACCGAGAGTGTACTGTCGCTGAGTCTCAATACAGATTTCGGCCAGGATCAGGCACTATGGACACAATTTTTGCCCACAGAACTTTGATAGAGCGTACAGGGAAAAAGGTAGAGCTTTGAAAAACTAAAGGTCTATATTGAGATAATCAAAGACATATACCACGTCTCCGCTTTCATGGTTAGGACTTGTGCTTGCATACCAAACCTTTCCAGATTACAGTAGAGGTTCACCAGGGTTTGGCTCCTTTCTTATTCAATGTAGTGTAAATATTTAATAGAGGCAAAGTGCGGTGTTGAGTTCTGATATTTAACACGCAATACTTCATGGGAACGAAGTAAGTAAATACCTAAGGTTCCCTGGCTACACGCTCTGCTATTTGCGGGATACAGCGTAAAGCTAAACAAAACCTAACCCCGATTAATTGCACAAGAAAGCAGTATCACCCAAACTAATTTCAACTGCCTTACAACGACGTTATTTATTCATAACATATTACAAAAACTGTCACTCAACCTTCCCTAAAACTTTACTCTTGATTTTGACTTAGAAGTTCCTCTGAAAAGGGACGGTTGTTGTGTTTTTAGTTTGAAACTTCAGAAATTGTTTTATTAAATAAAACTAATATTTTCAAAAAGGCTATCGGGGCGTAATATGGCGGCATTTGTAGCCGTAATGGTTGTGGGTTCGATCACCATTAATTAACCTACTGTAATATAATATATAACCTCCCTCGAAGAACTGAACTATTTTCTACAAAAAGGTTTTTTCAAAAAAAAAATCATATCAGCTTCACACTGTATCCCGCACACAGCAGGGTAGGCAGAGGGAACCTAGTGTTAAGGCACTTCGTCCCCCACTTTCTGCCGAATTCTGGAGGCATTGCGTGTTGACTGGCAGAACTCAACGCCGCGCTTAGCCTCGACACCAGAGCGAAGAAATGGAAATATAAATTTAAGTAAATATTTCATCTCCTCGGGTGGGGATTGAACCCACAACCAGTCGGTTTTACAGTCACAACTCGCGCCGCTGCACTACGACTGGCCTTAAAGCTAAGGTTTTTTCAGTTCCAACCAATACTTCTTGAGATTAGCCCGTTCATCCAAATAAACTCCTCAGTCTCAATTATATTAGATTAGAACTCTGACCTCATAACTAGCCCAGGCCTCACAATAACATGTTAAAATTTATGGAAATGAAAGATCTTGGCAAGGCGTGTCGTGTTCAAACATTAGAGTAAGCAATTAAACAAATCCAATTATTAAATACCCGTCGGCGCCACGCATCTCGTAAAGACGGCGCCGGCTGTTTATGTGCGACAGTTACTGACGTACCTTTATATTATATGTACACTAGTGGTATACCCTGGCTATTTCTTGACTTTTTTCTCTTTTGCGTTTAAAATTATTTGTGAGGGACCGAAGAGCTTCAGGTCTTTTATAGAAATCTAAACTATACTTTATCATAGTCAAGGTCATAATAATTTTCGTGACCTACCTACCGACAGATTTGATATATAAGTTTTTTTGTAGCTTCTCGCTGTATCCCGCACATAGCAAAGTAGGCTGAAATTTAGAAATGTAGTGTAACACTTCATTCACCATTGAAACACTTTCTTTTCCACTTTCCGCGGAGTTCTGGCATTTAATGTCATGTGGCAGAACTGAACGCCGCTATAAATTAAATTAAATAATATACATAAAATACTGTTTCATTAGTATCTATAATTCTGAAAAATAAACAAGAGCACTGTCAGCAAATAGATTAACTATTTTATGTATTAGATGGTAAAATCTTTTACTGTATACAAAATAATCATGAAAAAACAAAAAATATCTTACCAATAAAAAAAATCGACAACCACCACGACTCTTCCAAACCATATAACAATAGCGTCAGTAAGGACACGTGTAGGTATGTATAATATAAAAGAATAGAAAAAACGAAGTCACTATTCTAATTCCAATTCTGTCATAAAGGCATAAATGGATAGGTATATTTTGGGGCCATTTTGCCAAACTTGCAAAGTTGGAAATTCCTTTGACACATGAACGTTGGAAACTGACTCAACTTTATTGAGTTCGCTAGTCACATACTATCCGTAAGTTCGTTCCGATAGTTAGGCCTAAATGTGTTTGTATGTAGAGCTCATATAACTAGTGTATTTTTTTTGAGGCCATTCGTGGCGCAGAGGAACAAGCGTGCGATTATTTTTGTGACATTGCGTGTTAATGGACAGAACTTAACGCCGTGCTTTGTCATGTGCGAGAATATGAATAGAAATTGAATCCAAAACCATCGCGTTCACTGTTACATAAGGCACGACGGCCTCAGTAAGAACCAGAAACTAATTTTTTTGACTATACGCTGTACACCGCCCAAAGCAAGGTAGACAGAGGGAACCTGAGAACATAGTAGTAAGACAATCGGTTTCGAATAATAAGCTTGAGGATGTCGTAACGCAGTAGAACAGCCTCTGTATGTTAACACGATTATTATTGGTTCGATCCCCATTGTAGAAAATGAATATTGTGAAATTATTCTTATTTTTCGCTCTCGTAGACTAAGCGGCCTCGAGTTCCTCCAATCAACATCCATCTCAAAAACTTCTTCTTGACACTAGGCCACTCTACCTACTCTGTTGGTAAAAACGTGAAGCTGCTTTTCATTTTAGAAAAAGTTAAATTTCACAAAGTAGAGAAAAAAAATCAATTCACTCGTACGTAATGCGCTTAATTTTTTTTTTAATTCACATAAACACGATATACGGTAAAACAATATGTGCTGGTTGAATTCAGGTAGGCTTGTAAGTTTCGTTATAAATCGCGGCGAGTGGCCCGCCTAGATAGCTAGGCAGAAATTTTGGCAAAGGCACCCAATAACGGTTACTGCAGACATAAGCTTAAAATGATGTAATAAATTTTATTTTATTTATATAATTATTTGTTTTACTTTATTAGCTAGATATCAGGGTAGTAAAGAGAAATTTGTGTTAGAACTCTCCGTTCCTCCTTTTCCACTCTATATTTGAGACATTGAGTGTTGAATGACATGGTATCCACCTCTGCAAATGGGAATCGAATCCAATATTGTTACGTTTATAGTCAGAGGTTGTGATGCAACGCTAAGACGGCCTCTTTATTTTATTTACAGTTAATTTTTAGTTAAAATTTTGATATTAAGACAGAAATTTTAAAAAAAATTAACGTTATACAAAAGCGTGTCAACAAAGACGCTACTGTGTTCAAAATAAATAATTTAGTTTTACCTGCTCCTGGTTAATCAACGTGGGATCCGCGATAAAATAGACAACAATTAGAGAATCAGAAATCATAACACTAGGTTCTGTCTCCGTAGAGGATCTTACTTTTATTGGCATGTGAGGGTGCGAGAGATTCCCGTTTACGCATGCCGTAGGGACCGCATGCTGTAACCGTTTTCATTAGTTAGACCCGCATACGAGGTACGGGAGATTCTCGTTCACGAACCAACCGATATTTTTTTTAGATGTTAGACTACGTGCGAGTGGCAAACCGTATATAGATAGCCAATTTTTTATATATTGGACTCGCTTAATGCATATGCGGAATACAGCAGCGTAAAATAAAATAAAAATTGACAAAAAATCTCAAGTCTACACAGACCATAAGAGATCCTAGCGAAACAATGTCGTAAGAGTGGCTACAACTTACGGATCGTGGTTTAAGTCCAGCTTGATTTCGGAATTTAATTTACTGGCTGCTGTTTATCTGATAGACACTGGTAGAATTTAAACAAAGCGAAATACTTCTTACTTCTTACGATATGTGTTAGGTACACTTATCGTATACGATATTTTTTTTTCTATAGCTGTACGCGGTAACTTCGACAATTTCTGCCCAATTTTGATTCCCCTGCGTGGTAAACGATACAGCAACTATCACGTTTATAGTTACACCCTGTGTCGCTGGACAGACGGACGTGGGAACCTGGGATCATGGGAAGACACACCATTCCACACTTTCCGCCGAATTCTTGAAGCATTGCCTATTGAGTGTCGGATCTCAACTCCGCACATTGTCTCGTTAGCAGAGCGAAAAAATAAAAATAATAAATATTTCATTGTTTCAAATGGGAATCAAATCCAATAGCGGCACTTTTACAATGACACGTTTGTACCCTTACAACATGATGCCTCAATAAATTTTCTTTCTATTATAAAATTTTCCTTGCTAATATGATAAATAGGTCACAGTTTTATTTATAGCCTAGCTTACATTGTTGCTAGGTCTTCCATCTGAGGTATTTGTGCTTGAATTTTATCAATTTATATTTCTAGGACCCACGCCACATGTGTGATACATACGTTTTTTGGGTTAGAGACGGATGAAGCTTACGTGATTCTAGTAGTTGAATTGAAATGTAGATCGATTCTATCTAAAATACTTTAGCAGACATTTAAGGTTTGAATGTTTTTTTTTTGTAATATTCAGAATATTTTTTATTTTGTTTCAGGTTTTTTCTTTAATTTTATACCGTATCCTATATTAAGCACAATAGACAGCTGGTAGAAACCTAGAATTAAGACACTCTGTTCCCCACTTTTATCCTAATTTTCCCAATCTCAAATCAGATCAACTGATGTCAGAGCTCAACATTGCACTTTGTCTTGTCACCAGAGCGAAGTATAAAATTAATTTAACCTTTTCCGAAGCAATGATTAAACACACAATCGTTTCGTTTACAGCCATACTGTGAGGCTACGTCATATCAGCCAAAATAACATCAGCCAAGCCAAAATTTAGTAAAAATACTTTGAAACATCACTCAAAAGTAACCTATCATAACCAAACACAGGATTCTATGATCGATAGCAACCAAAACTAGCACTTCGCTCGAACGCGTGAAGTATCCTAGACGAAGCCATTAGAGTGTCACCCGCTGCGGCCATGGCGGCCATGAATAATTCCACAGAGATTAAGCGGAGTGCCCCGAGACGCTCATTTATTGCAAATTCGCATTTGAAAATTCATCTGTGGAGTTTCTGCTTGGGGAAACAATGCATTTTCAATATCATGCTTGTTTCTTTTTCTAGGTTTCTTTTTTTAGGTGCATCATCTTGATGATGGTGTGTTATGTAATAAATCAGCTTCAGGTTGTATCCCGCACGCAGTAAGGTAGGCAGAGGGAACCTAGTGTTAAGACACTCCGTTCCTCACTTTCTGCCGAATTCTGGAGGCATTGCGTGTTGAGTGGAAGAATCCAACGCCGCGCTTAACCTCAATACCAGAGCGAAGAAATGGAAATATAAAGTTAAATAAATATTTCATCTCCTCAAGTGGGGATTGAACCCACAACCAGTCAGTTTTGCAGTCACACCTCGTGCCATTGCGCCACGACTAACCTGGTTTCTTTTCTAGGTTTCTCTTTTTAGATACATTATCTTGATGATGGTGTGTTATGTAATTTTATCGTATTTCTCTCGTATATCTCAGGAATACAATATTCAGAAACTGACTGTCTCTGGAGAATGTATTAGTTATTATAGTTTATGACTATAATAACTAATACATTCTCCAGATTCTTTAATTTTTGCCTACATAAAAATATTACAATGTAGACGGTTGTCTAACCCAATATCGTACTTTGTTGCCTTAAACTATAAACATTGTAAATAAATTATAAAAATAGATTCTTCCAACTTTAGTGGGATACGTGCTAGCCGCGCTGAGATGGCTTTGTCAGACTTACTTACTCATAAACTCTGTTGACTGAAATCTATGTATCTCTTTTTTGGCTTCACCATGTATCCCGTACATAGCAAGGTAGGCAGAGGGAACCTGGGAGTATAGGATTAAGACACTCTGTTTCCTTTATTATGATGAGTGGTGAAACCCGACGCCGCTTTTTTTTGCCTCGTTACGTGACCGAGGAAATGATGCCAACCAGAAATGCATCCTAAAATCTTTACAAAGTGACATATTCTATTCTAGGTTGTGTTGAATGATTCAACAACTCCTCAATTCACTTCCCTTCTATTTTTCAGTTCTCCTTATCGTAGGAATTCACCAATGTAGAACATTTAAAGAACAATATGTACTCCGTAATAGAAAACGTTATACTTATTAGACTTCGGAAAACCGAGTCATTTATAATTTATAAAATTTACTTTCTGAGAAATTTCTGGACAAATATATAAACATAAATATATATACTTAAAAATTTTTACTAATATCAGTAATTTCAAATGTACATACATAGTTCATGCCAAACTGATAGCACGCTTTTAACAAATAAAAAACATTTCAGTAGACTTAAACACATGTGACTAGATGAAATCTATTTCAATACGTAATCCGGTTTGAATAATTCCTGTAGAGGTGTCCCGAGATAGCGTTTAGGCCGACTTCTTGGCAAGCTCCCCCAATAACTGCCGGCGAGGCTGCACTCTGCCGGAACGCGATGGTATTGATATCTAGTAGTAGTTTAATTTAAATTTAGTCATGTGAATATATGTATATGTATATACGCGACGGTTGTGAGTTTGATTATCACTTCAGGGAATGAAATATTTAATATTTACATTTCCTCGCTCTGGTAACGAGGAAAATCGCGGCGTTGTATTCCGGCACTCAACACGCAAGGCCTCAAGAATTCGGTAGAAAGTTGGGAACAGAATTGGTTATTAATAGGGAACGAAGTATCTATTTAGACATTGTAAAACTATTAAAGTATTGATAAAGAATGTTGTTAGGATCTGTTCTAACTTTTATAGTGCCAGAAAAAAAATTGTTAGTTCCTGAGTGACTAGTGCGTTTAACCAAATAAACTATTTAGCCTTATAATATTAATATAGATACATATTAATCTAGATTCATATTTATCTATATCTATATTATTTCTAGAAGAGAAAGAAGCTGAAAAAATTGTTTGGTTAATAACACTAATCTCAAGAACTACTGCTTTAATTAGAATTTTCGTCCTTTATGTATTTAGTACACGTGTTTGTATAATATGTAGACCTTCTGATATATAATATGCATATTTAAAAAAATTGTATAGAAGTTATTGGAATTTTATTTCTACAATTTTTAACACAAGGCCAAAAGATGGAAAATGTAAATGGTTTTAGCAAAGCAGTGCCAACACGTGTAGACTAGAGACTTATAGGGTGCATTTTTGTTTGGAGGTTAGGTGTTGAAACATATAACGACAAGAATTTAATTTCTTTCAGTCTATACTAATATTATAAAGCTGAAAAGCTTGTTTGTTCGAATACACTAATCTTAGGAAGTACTGGTTCAAATTGAGAAAAAAAAGAATATTGGATACTTGAAATATCGAAGAAGGTATAATATCAAGTCAACCCAGTTACACAATGTGTCACAATTTTTAGTCCAATTGGCCACTTGGGTGAAACTACTTGTAAAACTATAAAGAATCTAACTCTACCGTGTAGTCATTACATACCATAGAATGACAAAGCTTTTTTTTAGCTTCACACCACATTCCGTTTCGTTCCCCACTTATCGCCAAATTCTCGAAGCATTACATATTGACTAGTGAAACTCACTGTGCCGTTACCGAAGCGAGGAAATAAAAATATTTCATTTCTTAAAGTAAGAATCGAACCAAAAAACTGTCGCTCTTACAGTCCCCAGTCTACCCTTGCGCTGCGTCTGGCTTCTATAACAAAGTTTAATACTTATATTGTATACCTACAAAATATATCGATCTAAGAAATATACTACAGGAGTTTGATAAAATCTTAATAATTATACTCTATTGTAATAAAATCACAAAAAATCCAAAAAAAAGGAAACAGAACGAAAATTTATGTAAATGTTGGCAGTTATATGCGTCAATATTACAATATTTTACTTTTCTTATACCTTCTTGGAATTTTCTTGCTCTAATTTTAGCTTTCTAGGACTGAACGTTTTCTATTCTATAGTTTTGCCACACGAGACCGTAAAATACGTTTATAACGTGTTCTTTTAGCTTCAAGCTGTATCCCGGACATACCAGGGTTAACAGAGGGAACCAGGGAAACTAAACGCCATGTTTTGCCTTGTTACTAGCGTGAAGACACGATAACAGGTAATTTCCTAAAGTAAGAATCGAACCTACAATTAATAATTACTTACAGGCATGTACTATGCCCCTGTACCAGAAGCTAGTACTCCGAGTCCAGTTGTAGCCCAGGGGCACAAAGTGTAACTGTGATGTCGACTGGTTGTGGGTTCGATCCCCACTCGAGGAAATGAAATGCTTATTTACATTTATATTATCATTTCTTCGCTCTGGTGTGGAGGCAAAGGACGGCGTTGAGTTCCGCCACTTAACCCTAATGCCTCCAGAATTCGGCGGAAAGTGGGGAACAGAGTGTCTTAGACTAGGTTCCCTCTGCCTTCCCTGCTGAACTCGGGATACAGTGTGATTTAAAAAAAATAACGTTATAAAAATGTTATAAATAGAAAAGTACTAAGAAAATGCACCATACAAAACTTTATACTTAATGGAACTAACTACAACCATCAGTTCTTCAAACACTGCATGTTGGATGAAATTAGTAATTAGTTAACATCAAAACTTGGCTCAAGATTGTTCCGGCGTTGGCTTCCCACGACCTGAAATGCTTAATACATACACTATATATTTACCTATATAGGTACATATATAGAACTCTACTTACTGACTGACAGACGACCCACAGACATTAGCATAAATGGTCTTTGGGGAGTGTAAGGGACCACTGAGAAAGAAACATTAGGAGTGTCATGTCACACTATATTCTTTCTTTCGTGCATAAGGGGATCTAGTGTGAAGACACTTCGTTTCTCCATACCGCCACATTTTTGAGGCATTGCGTGATGACTGATGAGTCGCGGAATTCAACGCCGCGCTCTATCTTATTGTTGCCCTTCAGAGCGAGGAAAATTGTAAATTCTCCCGAATTGGGATCGAAATCACAATAGTCAACGGAAACATTTGTTTGTGAAATCAAAATAAATCACAAAATCCTAACTAAGCTACTTTCTATCTAAAATAATCCTATTATAGAGGAAATCATTATTGGATTCGCTTTTAATGGCCGCATTAGGTTATAATGGAAAGTGAAATTAGGTATGAATTTATTGGGCTTAACAGACTTGCTTAGTGATCAGCATTAGTTATAGAATTACTCGCGGTTCAACGGATTCCGGAAAACGTAGAAGATAGCGGGAACGTTGTTTAATGACTGAAATGTATTAAAATTTAAGACAAAAAAAGTAATTCAAGAAAATATCGAAGGCAGAGAGAACGAAGTGTTAAGATACTTTGTTCCACGTGCCTCAATTTTCAAGAGATTGTGTGTTGAGTTTTAAAACCCGACGTCGCTCTTTGTGTTGTTATCAGAGAAGGAAAATAAAAATAATTTATTCCCCAGAGTGGGGATCGTACTCACAATCACTGACTTCATAGTCACACTCTGTGCCACTGCGCTTCAACAGCCTAAATGTTTCATGTGTTATACAATTCTCAATTATTTCCATTTGTCCACGGATTCGAAGTCTCAGGTTAAAGTTATATAACAAACTAACTAATTAAAACGAATTTTAATTTTAAACTTTAAATTGTATAATTAACACTTTCATTAAAAAACTTAAAAATATGCTTCTAATCTTTTATACATAGATCCCTTAAGTATGAGAGTCAAGGGACGCGGTACTTTCAAAGTTAAAATATGAAAGTTGGCATTTTAATTAAAGTTTAAAAAATTGCATTTGAATAAGTAACGATCTGGCACATCTTTTTAGTCTCGGAGCAATTATAAAGACGATTTTTATAAAAACTTTTGAATGTTGGTACCTTCTAATACTATGGTTGGAACAGCTTTCATGCATATTATAAAGTTGCTAAGTTTTGTCACATAATCAAAATAAAAAAATATTTTTCTTAAGCTTCATATTTCTTCCCGCATAGCAAGGTACTATAGAGATACTCCGTTCTTTACTTTCCGCTAGAATTGAATACATTACATTCAATAGCTTTATGGGTTCGATTCCTATTCGAAGAAGTGAAACATTTAATATTTCCAGTCTTCACTGTAGTAACCTTACCTACCTTGCTATGTGCGGGATGCAGCATAAAGCTTAAAAAAATCTTGAGAGGCGGAACTCAACGCCACGCTCTGTCTTGTCAAGGTGGATAATTTTACTTTCCATTACGTTAATCCTTATACTCTACAAAATGGAGTATTTTAATAAAAAAAACATATTACAATATTATGAAATATACTTTCCACAGGACGAGATCGCGGTTTTAATATATTACTATGCGTTAATTAGCATTACTTGATAGTGACAGAGGACCTTAATTACCTTGTATGGTGTATGTACTCGAAAAAATAGCGGCCGCTGGAACCGTTCTTTACAATAGAGGTTCAGTTAATTTTTATATATTTCACATTTAATGTAATATGAGAAATATTGTTTTGCTGAGATGAGGAATACCGGGTTACGGAAGTTTCCCTTGGCTCCCGTAGATTCGGTGCGTAGCGACCGAGACGGAGCACCGTGAGGATTAAGTGTATAGTATGGATGGTCTACGTGTAGAGTATCGTAACTCAACACTGTGTAGTCCACCAGAACGGGAAAATGAAAATAAAATAAGATTTTCCTTGCATACAAATCGTATCCACAAGCATTATTAGACAAAAAATATATTTTTAGAATAAATACTTCATTTATTACGCACCTTATCTACGATACTTCATCTATTATTTCGCATCATTTCCGGTTACTAATTCGTTCCAATCCACTATTGTTGCCTACGGCAGATATTTAAAGGAGTATTATAGACACTCCGTTGGATACATAGGCAACTAAAACTAGGTTTGTACATATACTTAGCCTTCAAAATACTAAACACAACAAAATATGTTAAAATAAAATTAAATCAGCTTAACGCTGTATCCCGCACACAGCAGGGTAGGCAGAGGGAACCTAGTGTTAGGACTCCGTTCCCCACTTTCTGCTGAATTCTGGAGGCATTGCATGTTGAATAGCAGATATCAACGCCGCGCTTAATCTCGATAACAGAACGAAGAAATGCGACTAGATAATATATTAAAATTGTACTAAAATATAGTAAAACGTAGTAATCAATGATCCCTAAAACATCGGACCGACAGCGTGACCGATATTGTGGGTAACTCCAACCCAGTATTGTTTCTGCACGCTACTGCCGCTAATTATCGTATTAACTGAAGAGCGTTTTAATTTATCAGTATAAAATATTATTTTAGCAGTTTTATACACATTTTACTATGTAAAAAGGCAGCATCACGCTGTAGTAGAAGAAACCTAGTGTGAAGACACTCCGTCCACCACGCACTGTTTTTTTTTTTTAATTAATGAGTGACGGAACTCAACGCCATGTGTTGTTTAGTAATCTATATAAAAATCAATTGTTATTATATTCTATAATAATATTTTAATTATTTTGTTACGTTTTGATACACATGGCAGCATAATATAATTTTCCGGCAAACTCTCGCGACATTGCGTGTTTAGCATCGGAACTCAACACCGCGCTATGCCTAGTTACTAGAACGCGAAAAGGAAGATATTAAATACTTCATTTTTCCGAGTGGGATTCGAGCCCACAACTGTCGCGTTTACAGTCGCACGCTTTTGTTCTTAAGCCACGACGGCCTCAAAAACGTAAAAGTTCTAGAAAATAAGATAAAATGGCTATTTTACCACTATTTTCAAATATATCGATTGGACGCGTCGCTATGACAAATGCATACTCTATTGCCCCGCGAACAGATGTATACGGTTTAAAGTAGATGAGTTATGGCCTTTCTTTGAACTGAACAATGTTTGAAAACTTTTTCTCATTGAAATTTTGCAAATTTTACAATAGATATGTATGTGAAGCTTATTTAAGTTTTATAACATTTATTTTAGGAGCTCTTTTTTATATTTTGTTAGGAAATTAGTAAATTTGTTCCTACATGACAGATATACTAACAACAAATAAGTTGTTACAAGCATATTAAAATTTCGATGTAGCTTGTTGAGAACGTATGGTCTATTAATCAGTCTTCATTAAAATTTTATACGTTTTCCAAAAAATGTGTTTTTCTCAAATGCACGTTAAAAATGCTAATATTACTAGCATTCTCTTATAGAGTCAGTCGTGGCGCAGGTGCACAAGCGTACGACTAAAAGCGTGATATATTGTGGGTTCGATTCCCTGCTGACGCTGACACACTGCGCCATAACGGCCTCTTTTGTTTGTTTCCCATATCAATATTAACATTTTATCCAAAATCACTAGAAATCACAAACAGTTTAGACAATTTCGCATCATAATATATATAAATAATATACAAAAGTATGGAAGTTCGCAGAAGTAATGGAGAGATGCCAACGATTCGCCGTACATCGTGCTGTGACTCACGAGTGTTTTCGTCTTGCCTAAAATATATTACTATTATTAGTCATAGCAATATTTTGTCCAAAATCTTTAACCTTTTTAAATAACATCTGCCTATAATAATATTAGCATCTGGATCTTGGATTTATTTTCCTACTGTAGCACCTCGGCGTTAAGTTCCACCATTCTATGAATTTAGAGGTACAGAACAGAGTATTTTATAATAATTTTAGCAATGGGTAATGCTTGAAGCTAAAAATAAATAAATAGTAAAAATAATGTCTAAATATCTTAAAAAATATTTACTGTAGCTGTTTCGTAGCCTGAAGCTACGATTCCGTAGCTACTAAATTGCTACGAATCTCTTTATGTGCATAGCATTTAATTATAGAATTATAACAAATCATTATAAACTAAATAGAGAGAGTTTATTGATGTGTATAGAAATTAAAAATACCTCTTATACTTATGTGATTCAATAGATAATACTTCTCAGCATATAGCTGTAGCATTATCAATAGTTTCTTTAATGTTTTCGTAGCTCAGTTTTTTGAGATCATCGTGGTGGAGGAGTGCAGTGTCTCTCTTCCGGAATGGTTATAGTTAAATTCTTTTTAATTCTACAGCTTGGAGGAAAGAGCGCGGCGTCTTTGAGCAGACTTTTAGGCAAAAGAAGCCTGGTGTTAAAACACTACGATTCCATTAAAACACTCCTGTTCCCCATTTTCATCTAAATTCTCAAGGTATTGCGTATTGAGTTCTACTATTCAATATGCAATAATTGTAGGAAAGTATAATATTATAACAATAGCTTCTTCTGTGTATCTAACACTTATGAGGCAAAAAATATGAAAATGCGATACTTCAATTAACCAGTAAAATATATGAGAAATATTCAATAAGTTTATAATACGTGTAACAGTATATACCTTGAGTATAAGTAAAAAATAAATAAATAAATAAAATAAAATATGCATGGCAATGCACATAAATAACATAGTTAATTATGAATAATACAAACTATATATTTTGAATAAAATATTAATCGAGACGTGTTCGTGTATTGTCGTCCCGAGTGTCGCGACCGTCGTTCCGTATATATAGGTGGTGGTGATGCTCGGAAGGCAGCGGTCGAGTCGAACTATTAAGTACT
>JAATLQ010032482.1:0-14340 GCA_013421005.1 Heliconius erato x Heliconius himera
AGTTTCAGCCATAATATAATATGGGACGGACTAAAGAGGTTAATGTGGGACGCGCCCTCCCAAAGTCTGAACAAAGCGATTTTGCTGGCTCTCGACGTAGTTGGCATGTCACCCGCACAACGTACACGTGCGGACCTAAGATAAGGTTTGTAAAGTTCCAAACACACAGAACAAAGTCATGACGCGTTATAATTACCGCTATTATATTATATTTCAGAAAACAATTATTATCTGATAACTGGGAAATGATGGTAAAAATGTGTATTTTACAACGGTTTTATATGTATCTTTATTAAGAACGAAATATTATAATAGATATCTATAGTATCTATGTGATTTTGTTGTTTTCTATAAATTATCTATAACAAAAATATTGGAAATAAAATTGAGAAATATTGATTAATATTTTAAAACAATAAATTAATATATGGTCCTAAATAAATAATATATTCAATATATGTAAAGAAGCCACTGAATCAGAGATAAATCAACGACGGCTGTTTTAAAAAATATATATTTTCTAAAACAGATTTATTTCTAAAACATAACATCATTTAAAATGAAAATGGGTTTAAAGGTTGAAATAAAAAAATCATTCTTTTTGTAAAAGTTTATAAACGATTTCTTTTAAAAGCATGCCATCCATTGAACATAAATCGTCGTTCCATATGAATAGAACCTTAAGTAATGTACTCGCCATCAGAAAACAGCCCTAGCATTTATGTTAATAGAATACTTACTCGACAAAAGGAAAATCAAATTCAGTAGAGTGGGACAATCTGAAAAGCTAAAGTCGTGATCTAAGCTGTCTGTCCTTTCCAAATAATGCTTACCCAGTCAAATATAAAAATTATATCAAAATCGAAGTCAAATAATTCTATTGAAAAGAAAAAGTTACAGGTTTCATATTTTGAACATGAAATAATCGACTAAAGTCTCGCAACAAGCTCAGATGGTTTTTTTTTTATTTAAATAACTTACAAACTCACGCTTACTTATTACTCACTTATATATTAGTAACATTGGCTAAGTAAAAAATAAATTACACTAATATATAATATTTTAAATGTTGTTATATTTTCATTTTGTTTTGAATTTATAATTTTAATAAAGATAATTAAATTATAATGTATCCTAAATGTTACTAGATATATTAGTAACTAGGTTAAAAGCGCCGCACTTCGTCATTTCACAAGATTAGAGAAAGATTTTGGAAGAATAAAAAATGCTTTAAATTGTAACTGACATCCCACCCTACTCCTCAATAAAATATTTAAATAAAATTATTTAAATAATAATTTTATTATTTTAGTATGGCTCGTGATACGTTTAATATAGTTAGAACCCTTTCGTAGAGATCGTAAGTAATCCAAGATCTTTTAGAGATTCAGAGGTAACAATATTAATATGAAATGTACCATAAATTTTATATAAGTACAAATTAAATATATTATGATAAATAACATGTCATAGTCTGTCCGTATTAATCTCCCGTGACATTTCTTAAGTATATCGAAGACGTCCTATCTTCCTCTCTACTGTGTAAAATATTTAGTTATAATAAAAGGAAGAAAGCGCAAGGGCACCGCCCCGCTCCTATACCGTGAATTCCTACCAGACCGTGGTTGCAACAGTCTTTATTGAACTCCCGGGGACGGATTGCGTGTGTGATCTTTCTTAACGTACTGGTTACGCTTGTTTATATTAAGATTGTATTAGAATGGTGATTCGTGATGTTGATTGATTTGTGAGATCAATGTAAGTCGTTGGTTCGAACGCACTATCGCAAGGCGGCCGATATGTTAAATAAACTCACGGCACACACCCCACAGTCGTGTCTCATTTGTTTTCTACATAAAATCAAGTTGTTAGACTCATAGGCGGACACTACTACATACACCAAAGTTCCAGGACATAAAATAGCACCATACACCCATACAAGACGGGCGGACACTACTACATACACCGGAGTTCCAGGACATAAAATAACACCACACACCTACTCATCATATAACGAGTTATAGAACAATTGTAGAAACTGTTTTACATATATGTATGTCCAATACCATACAAGCATCGCTTATGCATCGTAAGCGCACCGCGAGACAACGTCGATCGCAGTTTAACAATAAAAGGCCATAGCAATTTGCCTAGACAAGCATATTAGTACCAGCGAAGCCAAGCAGCAGTCGGTTGTGACTCCAATATCAGTTATTAGTAAACCATAGGGTCAATGAACTCTAGCAGTCGTATAAATCGTAAATAGTTAATATTTTGTTACTGTCTAATATCTTTATGATAATTAATTAAATATCTTGGCAGATTACTTTTATTGTAGGACATTAAATAGACTCATTATATTATATTTATAAATTGTAAATATGTATTTTGATATAAGTTTTATATCATATTATAAATGATACTATTATATTAATATTTCCTTTTACAGTAACATGTTAAATATTTACTAATATATATAGAAATTATCAAATTACATTATAAGTAATTATAATTCATCAAACCTATTTAATTCTGTATTTCACAATTTCCATACACGCATCTAACAAAGATGGCGGCAGGCATTCTGCGTGCATTAATATAATTGTAATTTTACACATCTCATAAAATCATATTCATGTATTTATTTCCATTTACTAAATAAATAATAATTATCTCTGGATATTGACGGCATTATGTGCATTAATATTACTCTTCTTTGTTTTAATAATAAGCTATTAAAAACTTACCGACGAAGTATTCCAAAACAAGCAATCGTAACTAGTGAAAGCACTTATAATTTATCTTACCAGCCTCGAATACTTATATCACTATTACATGTACTAACTAACATACTTTTTACATATAAGATGTAACTAAATATACATTAATTATAAATTAAAACTTCTCTAAACATTAAGAATAACTATCCTTCACCAGACGCGTCCGCCATCTCCCCTCTCTTTCCTTACTATCTCTGACTTTGACGTTGACAGTAGCTTATTCAGCCAACATGATATTTTACAATAAATAAAATATTAATTATGTTATTATTTATTTTAAATTAAAATACATAATATTTAAATATAATTATTAAATTATTTTTAACTAGCGGCTCGCCCACGGCTTCGCCCGTTTAAAATACATGATTATTGATTTAATAAGCAGAATTGATTGACAACTCTAATGACTTCTAATATGATTTTTTTATTAGTTTAATCTGTAATATTCTAATATGATTTTTTTACGACATTATCGTAATTTCTATAAGAATTTTTGATAGTTTCGAATTAAAAAATACGACCAATGATGATATTTGATATTCATAAAATATACATAAAGCTAGTTATTTATTATACGTATATATTTTTGGAACATTACGTTCTTTTTACCTATGTTATGTCTTTTAAAGCTCTGTTAAATGTGCTGATGTCACTTAATAATTTAATGTACTGCTTCAGAAACAGCCTTAAATGTAAAATTATTGATTTGGGTAAGAATTCATAATATTCTTTGTAAAATAACTGTAATGTTTGCATATTAACTCCTGTACAGTTTTTAAATTAGTTACACATATTATTAGCTAAATGTACAATTGGTAAATATGTAGTTATTACAGAGTACACGTAGAAAGGATGTTTTTAGGCATTTTTATATAGATTTATTTCAAACGAACGAACGAACCAAAAAATCTATGTATTTGCTTGAAATCTCTTTGAAGATCAAATCGTTCTTTATCTCTGTGTTGAATTAATTACGACTTAAACTTAACTGTTATGATTTATGAAGGTAATCTCCACTAATAATTCAATTTTGTTAACTTTATTGTATGAAATATTGTATAATAGTGCTTCAAAAATATATATTTTTATCAACAGTCATATAACCAAGACGTTTCGAATGTCATTCTTTAGCCAGGAATCTTACCAGCGCGATTGCTATTGCGAACGTTAGTTCGCAGGCAAACTAATGCCTTGAGCTCATTCAAATGACGATAACTTTTTTTTAATGAACCGATTTTGATGAACCAAACTTTAGTAGTTAAGTTGAGTTAAAACAAAGCAATTGGTGAAACTTTTAAGTAAATCGGTTCAGTATTTTCAGAGAAAACAGTGGACATAAATATATCGACAGACAGACAGACAGACAAGAAATTAAAAAAATATATTTTTGTTTTCTATTATTCTTTTTAAGTGTCCCTCTATGCATTTGAGTCAAAATTACTAAATGTACAGACAAAATATTTTTACTGTCTTATTATATATAGAGATAGAGATAAATATATTTTATATCAGCGTATTTTACCTACGGTATATTACTTCACTTTAATATTACTTGTGAACGGAACGCGTAATTAAAGAACTGAACTAAACTATTATTTTTAAGATGGTATTTTTCTTAATCTATAAATTAAATAATGTTCTAAATTATATTTATAATATTTATTTATAAATTATTATTATTTTGAATTTACACCTACACATTTTAGTTCTGGTATGGATCGTTACAATATGTTAACTAGAGCAGCTAAAAATTTACATTTTTATATTAAGTTCATCGATCGCTTTACATAAAAATACTAATATAATAAATAAAATATAGCTTTACTAATAAATAAATGGCAATTCACCAGAGCAATCAGTTAAGTTCACAGGAACTTACCTTCTGGGGCTGGAGGTCGTGGTTGATAATGTAAATCTGCAACAATAGAAAAAAATATTTAAACATAATAATTAATAATTATAGCTTGATATAGTATAACATTTTAAATCCAATGCATCTCTTTTGTTTACATTCTTTGTAGAAACGATGTATAAGGTTCAGATTTTCATAAAAAAATCTTTATAATTCACATTTATAAAAACACATACACCTTTTCATTTTATAAAAACCAATAAAAAGTATCTATATTCAAGACTACAGAAAATTTATGCAATGTTTAAATTATTTAGTGTTGTATTATTTAAAATTACAATGTCGCGCAGTTCATTTGTAAATCCATTCGGATTGTTATTTAGAGCAGAAACCACAATAATCTAATTATTAAGCCAGTCCACACGCGCCGCAGTGTTTTAACTTTACTCGTTGTCTGCTTCAATAGTTTTAAGTGGTACTAAATGTTATATATTTTGAATATTGGAAAATTATATTAAAGTCAACTCAAAGTATATATTCCTCTTTCCGCAGATAATTTTTAATAATCTATATATATAAAAGGACTTGTGCTGACTGACTGAGGTAAGACGCACGCAGAGCCGTAACCGCTGATGGTAGAAACGTGAAATTTGGGCAGACGTTTATTTTCATATTCTGGACATCCACTAAGAAAGGATTTTGAAAAATTTTAACCCTAAAGGGATGAAATAGGGGTTGAAAGTTTGTATGGATTTTTTTTAAAATCGGCACCGATTTTTATAAAATTTGAAATTCAGACTTTTAAAAATATTTCATTGAACACGTGTTTCATGGTTTTTTAAAATTCACCCCCTAAGGGTGCAAATAAGGGGTTGAAAGTTTGTATGGAAAAATCTTTAAATCACCACCGATTTTTATAAAAAAAATAATTCAGTCTGTTAAAAATATTTTATTGAACACGTGTTTCGTGGTTTTTTTTAGAATTCACCCCTAAGTGTCCAAATAAGCGGGCGAAGCCGCGCGCGCCCACTAGTTAAAGTATAATTTTGAAATAGAAAATGAAAAATACTGTCTTTCTTTTTTTTAACATTTTTTTAAATCTTAAAATTTATATAATAACTAGCGCCGACATCTATATTAATAACAAGCACCCACGAGGTTTTGCTTGAACTAAATGAATATTTGTTTAATACTGTTTAAGTGTATTTAAGGATAATTAAATAATTATTTTATTATGGCTATCTATAGTGTTATGCACTAAATAAATCGTTATTTAAGTATTCTGCGACTTCTTCTTTGAAAAAAGTCGGTTATTTCATATAACTAGGGTGGGTGTATTACATATAACTATATAGGGTGGAAGTGTCAGCGCTACAGTTACGGGAACAGCATATAGGGTAAAATATTTGAAATCTATGCCTAAAGAAATTAATCAAAATAGCTCAACAGTTTAGATTTAGGATTTTTTTTCATTTTACGATGTTTATCCATACCTGTATTTCGTGTGAGGCAGTTACTCATAGATAACAATAACGTAGACACATACTGCTACAAAAAAACTACTGAAGGTTAAGCAACTTTGAACTTTGCCGCCAATACCTACGACTCGATTTCGGATTAGATAGATTTATGTGTGTGTGTGCATCGTTCTTGACAAATGGCGTTTTATATAACAACAATAATTTTATTATTTATTTCGTTTTAAAAAATCATTTATTAATTTTTGGGAGATTTTTTTTTAATTGTATTAGGCTTTTATAGAGTAGTTAAAACTGTGGTTTCATTTAAAGTGGTGCTGACACTTCCACCCTATTTATATAGATGGGCTGTAGACATCCTCGCCCAAATCCTGATTCCGTGGAAATATCGGGATAAAAAGTATCTTATAATGTTACTCTTAAATTCCCTGTACCTTTCAATGCCGCTAAAATCGGTTCAGTTGTTTCCGAGATGAGCCCGAACAAACAAAACGGACAGACAAACAAAACAATTAAAACAATTTGTTTGTGTTTTGGTATCGCGTGGCTATATGCACATGGAAATTTCAAAAAAAATAAATAAATTTAAATTATATGTATGGACGTATAGACTAGCTTTCCGAAAGACATTGCTATGTCCAGAAGTAAAACATTACAATAAATTTTATATTACTGTTAAAATAATTTATTACAAAAATGGTATCTATCAGATTCAATTATATTTTAAAATCATCCAGGAACCCAGTGAATTATAAAAACAAAATTTAATCGAAATCAGCTCAGTCACTTATGAGAAGAGAGAAAATTAAAGATTCGAATTTGTGTCAATCTTAAGTATAATGAACAAAATACGAGTGATCCCCAAACAATTTTACAGCGGACAGCCCTTTTCTCACTTTATTTCATAAAACAGGACGTACGAATCTTATTAAACAAGATATAAACGCTCCTATTTTTGTCATATAATTAGTTATTGAAGTAATTATTTCGTATAAACAACAACAACACTGGTCCATACCATCTACAAGGATTAATTTCACTTTAGGCACAGAAAATAACATTTTGAAATGTGACATAAAGAGGTCGCGCCTAATGGGTCCGCAGTCCGGATAAATATAAAATACTAGAGGCTGGCAAAACGCGCGGTCACAGGCCAGGGTGTGCTGGGATGCCATATTGTTTTATTGCAAATTGGTTGGACGTACCGCGCCTGTCCTTTACATATACGAGGCCATTAAACTACGACCGGTGCCCAGTCACGTGTTAAACGAATCCGATCGCTGCACAATGTTAGACGTAGAACTGGCATCGACTCACATGACACGTAACTAAGGTTCGAAAAAAACGTTATGCAAATATCAAACTCGATTCCACGTTCGTAACTGTAGCTATGCAATCTAAAAAAATTTAGTTCGTCTGCCAAAAAAACTAAACTGTGTCTAGCGTACCTAATGTTTCGTAGAAAACCACAAATATTTCTAAATACACAAAAGATTGACATTTTATGCATTAGGATTAAATTTTGAATAAGGAAAATGATTTTTTTATTAAATCACGTGATATGCTCATTATAATGTATTAAATGGTCCAGTCGTGGTGCAGGTGTATAAAGTGTGACTGTAAATCGGCTGATTGTGGGTTCGACGCCCACTCGAGGAAATAAAATATTTATTTACATTTATATTTTCATTTCTTCGCTCTGGTGTCGAGACAAAGCGCGGCGTTGAGTTCCGCCACTCAACACGCCATGCCTCCATAACTTGGCGGAAAGCGTGGAACGGAGTGTCTTAACACTAGGTTCCCTATGCCTACCCTGCTGAGTATGGAATACAGTGTGAAGCTGATTTTACACATGTAACATGATTGTTCATAAGTTACAAGGATTGTGTAAGTTTACAATATAAATTTTACCTAATACTACTACAAATAAACATATTGGTAGGCTATGTACCTATCAAAAGATATACCGCGCTGTTAAGCATTTCAATAATTATAAAGCTGAAAAGAGGAAAATTTAACAGATAGCGGATAGAGTGCATTTCAATCGAGTCCGAGATTAAATCCGGTAGGGACGCAACAGGAAACTGAAGTGATATCGATTTACAAGGAATCGAAGCGGCCGGTACAGCGCCGCAACAAATTGAAATTGATATCATCGGTGGGCAGCTACCGGATATTACGGGTGTCAAGCGCAATCACGCACCCGCTAGCCAGTGCGATCTCTATCTTGAGATCGTTAGCTCCCTTTGATTCGATATATATAAATATATTTTTATATAGTAATTAAAAAATAGCTATATATGATAAAAAAACCGGTCAAGTGCGAGTAGAACTCAAGTGCGAATAGTACCTTGCTTTATGGCTTTTATACCAATTTCAACGTACGTAGTTCACCGAGAATAGTACAGTACTTATAAAAGTTTACAAATTAAAATTTGCGTGCGCATGCACTCATTTTCTATCACATAAACTACAAATCTAAGTTTGTAATTACTTTTTTCGATGTCGTCTCTTTTCTATGACGTGTATTTTTCTGCGCCGTTATTGCTGCATATTGTATAAAATTCACCGTAATCAAAATCTATAAGGTTGAATGGATGAAATTTGGCACAAAGTGAGTACTTACATTAGAAATAAGGGAAAAAAACTGAAAAGCGGAAATTTATATGTATGTCATAGAAAAAAAATATGACAAATTTATGTTTATAGTTCATTTCATACAAAATGATTGCATATTTTAGCCGCGTAATCAAAACCTATTACCGTATACTTACAATTATGAAATTTACCACGACGTATATTTATTTATTTCCTACAAAGTGCATATACCTGCAAACATAAGTTTATCAACTTTTATAAATTATACTTCCCGTTGACCTACAACCCTGAAAAGACTACGAAAGCCTTGGTGAACGAGTGCGACTCGCACTTAACCGGTTTTTTATACACTGCTGCAGCTACTACTACTACTACTAGCATATTAATGAAGGCTTCTACTGACACTATGTTTATTTATTTATAAGGCCTACCAACAATTAAAACAATTATTACATGTCATTAAAAGAAAACAACGTAAATCAGTTCTTATTGGTCAATTATTTACAGGTAGGCTCAACACACAATAACAATTTTTAAAATAAAGTTATACAATCATTTTACTTATACATTTATAAAAACTTAGAACTAAAATATACTTTAACAAATTATTTTAAAAAGTGCAATTAAATCAAATGGTACCATCAATTAAAATTATATAAATTGATAAAATAAAATAAACCAATCAGCAACTTAAAAAAAAATCTAATAAAGAAAAAATAAACAAAATGATGCTAAAACACTTACATAAAGTAAAATAATAAGGATAATACAATTTTCGAAAAATAAATTAAGTAAGAATTAAAAATAATAAAAAAAAACACAAATGAAACAGCTGAATTTTAATATTTAATATTTTTGAGTTTTATTTACCTATTTCGGTCTACTTATGTATAAATTTTAATTTATGTTTAATAATAAGGAGGGAATCCGCAAAAATGTCAATATCGTTTAGGAGACCGTTTGAAAGCTTGCTTATTCTCGAAATAGGTGAATTAGAGCTTAGTACCGTTTTTCTAAGGATATAGTTGGAAATCAGTAGTATGTAATCAGTAATAGGAAATCTAAAATTACACAAGCCCAATAACTCAGCGCTGTCAATCGAATCATGCATCGATTGCTTACAGATAATATTTGGAAGTGATTAAGTCTTTCTCCATAAGACCCAAGCCGGTAGGCGATATTCGCACTATAGAATAAATGCCAAAGAGACCCTTTTGTACTCTTTCGATTTCGTGAGTCAAAAAAATGTGGTCTCCAAACAATGCTACGGTACTTCAGTATACTACGAACTAGTGTATAGTATAGCAAAATTTTTGTTTTAGAATCTTTGACACTAACGAGTGGTAAATCCGAGTAACGGGGATGTATTTTTCACAACAGAGTCAATATGAGAAATAAAGCTCAATTTAGTATCAATGATTATCCCAAGATTTTTTTGTTTCTCCACTTCAGTTAATGTATAATGTTCTATGGCATAGTACAACTGTACGAGGATTATATTATAGGTATACTCGTGTAGGGTTATGTTTCCTAGTAAATTTTATGTGCTTAAGATGGATGTGATTGGTTTTGTAACATTTCAGAAATGTATTTAAATCGTTCCGCAGTAGAGATAAATCATAATAGATATAAATTTTAAGCGAAAATTTTGTCATCTGTAAAAATGAATGCGATTTCAAAAAACAATGTAATTTAGGAAGATATTGAATAGGATTGAGCCCAGATGTGACTGTGGCACTCCAGATGCGTTAGACTCGAAGCCCTTCACAACTACAGCAAAGGATCTATTCGTTACGTACAATTTGAACCAACACAGTAGAGAACCAGGAACACCAGAATCTAAAGTAATTTAATAATAATACTCCTTTAAGAAATTTCAATAATACAGAAGAAAAAAATATTAAGAAATAAAACAATAGACAAATATTTTTTGCATTCAAGAAACACCATTCAACACCCAATGCCACCAGAATTTGGCAGTAAGTGGGGAACGGAAGTGTATCAATGGGGACGAACTCTCTTAACACTAGGTTCCCAGTTTCCCTCTGCCTATCCTGCTACGTGCGGAAAACAACGTGAAGCAAAAATAAAAACTAAACAAAACCTATTAGTCACGGTTGCAAGAAACCAGAAATTTATATCTATCCTGGAACTATACATTCACCACTTTTATAATAAACAGCACCCGGTCTTTATACATTAGAGTGGAAGCCTTCGTGCTAAGTAACCGTTAGTCACTTTGATTATTGTATAAATTATAGCTTTATACTCAATTATTTCATTGTACGGTACACAAGCGTAGCAACGTGCGTGATTCAAATGCTTTACTTCCTAACATCACTTCTTAATAATTATAGTTAAATGAACATAATTCTACTGTTTCAATGAGTACTTTAAAAAAAATACAATATTGTTTCATATCACATCAGTGCAAATAGAAATTTTTGATGATACGTGACAGTTATGGGTTTGATTTCCTTATAAGGAAACGTTATCTATTGAAAAATCTTTCATGTTTGGGTTTTTTAATCAGTTAATTTACTATAATGCTTGGTAATAGGGACATAAATGGTAAAACGTATATATAACATTTTAAAAATATGAAGATTATCTATTTTAAGTTGTTGGCATTCATGTTGAAAATAGGTATAATGTTTACCTATAAACTATTATTATGTGCCACTCATAATAAAAGCCTAAGCTTTCTACTTTAGACTTATCATTTTCTAAGAAAGAGACAAGATATTGAATGGATTTAAACGACTTAATCCATTAAGACGAAAGAGAACAAATATACGGGATTACTTTTCTAAGCTCGTAGCTTGTTGCCTTAAACAAAGAAATAATAAACTGTTAAGTTAATACATTTAAAGTAAAAAGAATAAAAAATGCATATTTACAACAGCATTTAATTTATCGAATTAAAATATTAAACTTACTTTTAATTACGTTGTGGGTTCGTTCCCCACTCGAGAAAATGAAATATTTATTTAAATTTATATTTTCATTTCTTCGCTCTAGTGACGAGGCAAAGCGCGGTGTTAACTTCTGCCACGCAACAAGTAATGACTCCAGAATTGAGCAAATAAAATGGGTAATAGAGTGTCTTAACACTAGGTTCCCTCTGTTTACCCTGCTGTGTGCGGGATACAGCGTGAAACTGATTTTTCCTTTATTTCTAATATTTAACACAATTAAATAATCTGAGTAATATAAATAAAAAGTAAGCAACCTTTTGCACAAAGACAATGCTAGTAAGTCATCCATCTAGAAGACTGCAGTAATATGTAACCGTAGATGGAATTTAGTGAAGTAAATATTTCAAATCGGTTCATATATTCCACAAGAATTTTGTGCTCGAATAGCGTGAAAATTAATCGATCGATTAGCCATTCGTTCCAAAGCTAAAGTTGGACGTGACCCGTGAATCAGTCCCCGGGCACCGGCAGAAATTAATTCTCAGGAAAAATAAAGAAAAGTTTACACGAACCGTTTCTACTTTTTCAACAGTCCATCGAGCGGAGTTAAACCCTCTTGACAATTTCATTCCTTCGTAACAAAGTGTGCCTACGTTTACGTAATACGGAGCCTCTGCGTCTTCGAAAATTGTGGCTTTTTTGTTTTATATTGATGTGGATAATATTTTTTTAGAAAACGTATAAAAATTTGAACGCAGCGGGACTCGAACACGCATCCTGGAAACGGACCAGGTTCCAGCTACGTTCCCGCTACGTTCAAATTTTTATACGTTTTCTAAATAAGTATTTTTCTTTCTTAAGTGTGGAATAACACTTTAAAAAAGTTAAAAATAAGTTAAAATTATTATTTTTTGTATAAATGTGCTTAATAAAATTAGATTTAAAACATTCTGTTTTCTATCTTCCGTCTATTTTAGATATAATGCGTTGTAGCAGTATTTGTTGTGTATTTTAACTTTTAAGCTACCGCTCAACGCATGTATTGAAAATCAATGATATGAGAGCAATTTTAAAACAAACATTCCACCCAATAGGAAACAAACCTAAAACTACCGTGTAAACAATTACATACTTCACAATTACTTCACTATCACATCAATATTTATACCGCTTCATATCTTATATCAGCTTATATCAATATTTATACCCGCTTGAACTACACATTTTTTTACTAAGTTCAGATTTTATTATTCTCTTATGTTCCTCCACTTAACATGCAATGCTTGAAGCATTCGGTGGAAAGTGTGTAACGAAAGAGTCTTAAAGGAGGACGGAGTCTCTTAACATTAGGTTCCCTCCGCCTAACTTGCTACGTACGAAACACAGCGTAGAGCTAAAAAGATAGTGTTGGTTGACACTATCACTGTACAAGAATAATCAATGGAAAAATGTACGTGAGTAAGCTATTAAAAAAGGAAAAAAAACCGTGAGCACAACGATGTTCTTGATGATATAACGGAACGTTTTATTATTAACTCAAAGGGCGCATCAGACGATAGTGAAAGTAACGAGGATGCAGTGTCCAATGTAGAAGAATTTATATAATACTTAATGTTCGATTTTTTTTGTGTTTGATCTTCAATGAGAATTTTGTTTTTCTGGCTTTACTTTTAGACACTCGCGAACTGTAAAGACCAACGTGGCGCCGTGTGACAACGTCTATCTGTAAACGCAATGGGTATGGGTTTAATTCCGCTCGGAGGAATGAATTGTTTTTATTTTGCCTCCCTGGTTCAAAGCACAGTTTGATTATTATATTCGTATAATAGTAAAAACAAGTAGGATCTGTTAATATAAAATAAACACTAAAATTATAGCTGAAATAATTGTTACCACTTAATGATTAAAATGTTAAATTAAATATGTAAAAACAAAAATCCAATATCATAATATTCTAAATTATATTATTGTATTTGATATTAAAAATGAAATATGTGAAGCATATAAAACATTCTACAATTTGTTACGCAGGTACGTCTCCTAGCAGTACCGTAACAAATAATACGTGATTCTATAAGGTTTCATTACAAATGAATCAAATATCACTGTAACCTACTTTATAAAACTCGATAACATTGCTTGATAATGATAACGAGTAATACAATACATACCAATCTTAATATTACACCCACTCAAAATCTTACAACTGGACAATCAACAGACCAACCAACAACAATCCAACGCTTTCTGTGTAATGGACATATCAGTCCTCCGGGTTTGAAACTGAGACCTGTGGCCTTGTTTATGGATGAAGGAGAGGAGAAACTGGGATTCAGCTTCTGTGTCGTAGGGCCGAAGAAATCCATTTACATATCACCAGGTCTAGCTGCCCTTACCAAGGGCTGTACCAGCAAGACCACCATGAGAAAATCGGACTACGAAAGCATGCCTATCATCAGGTTAGGGAACTGGGAATGTCGGATAGTTCGAACTAAAAACAAGACCATCGCACTATTCGACGGACAAGACGGAGTTTCCCCTTTCACCAAGGTGTGCAAGGTGCTCGACCATCTGGGCACCGCGAACACAGATGCAGCCAAACACGGATCCCGGACACTAAGCGTTGACGTAATGAAAGCAGATCTTGTAAAAGGAGCCGTCACAGACCTACTGGGATGTATTCCAGCCTCAGTAAAGTACAACATAGTTGTGTA
>JAATLQ010032483.1:0-14341 GCA_013421005.1 Heliconius erato x Heliconius himera
GATTGATACCATTATGGACAAACATCCCTCAAAATAAAAAATATATTCAAATTACTATTTTTAGACAGAAATATGCTCACTGTACGTTATCCTTAGAAGATACGAATATGCTGTCGCTGACTTTTTTGTAGATCTTATTAAGAGGAATAATACTCTAGTACATTGTTTTCATGTAGGACTTACCATTAAAGCAGCGCATGCGTGAAAGTGTCTCAACGGGTAGGACTTTATACACATTTATCATATTTATGTCAAATTACAATAAAATATACATATAATAAACCATATATAATCCTTCCCTGAGAAATAACCTACATAATGGTAAAACCACATCAAAATCCGTTGGGTGGTTTAGAAGAAGATAGCATAGAAAGGCCAGACAGAGAAAAAAATCGTTCTTATTTTATAATATATAGAGATGAAAATAGCACTGGAAATTTAAAATACATACAGTTCTAAGAACTTATTTCCAAGTTTCAACATTGTCGTAAGGAGTTAATATGCCGTCGTGGCAAAGTTGGGAATTTTCTGACAGCACACAGTAGTTGTGGGTTAGAAACCAATGGGGAAAAGTGTTATTCTGTGTATGTTTCTATTCTTTTAAATATTTCACACTTACATTATATAAATGTTAAATATACCTATTATATGTAAAATTTGTAAATCGCTTTAAAATTTATCGTGGCGCAATAGGCTTGCCCGCTCTGGTAAAACAAATCGATTGCGTCTTGTCCCTGAATGACACGAATATGGGTAAAAAATTACTAGATTTCCTCTGCCCATGCCAAAAATTAAAAAAATGTAAATATAAGAAATTTTGAAAATGTAATATCATCATAAGGTTTCTTTATATTGGTCGTAAAATGTGGTGTAAATGTAAGGGTTTTTTTACATCACGCTTGTTAAATATACAGCAGAATAAGATAGCTTATTATATACTATATTACCCACTGAGCCTACAGGCAGAATGTACTACTGTCACTTAAAAGTAAAAAAAATCGTATGATATGCAGAGTCAGCTTAGCTGATCGAATTCGCAATAAAGATATACACAGAATAGCAGGTACTAGCGAGGATGTCACTGTGAGAATGAAGAAGAACATGCTGAGCTGATTTGGGCACGTCAAAGGAATGAGTGAGGAAAGAATGGAAAAAAGATTTATGATATTGAGTGGCGGAATTCAACGCCGCCCTTTTTGCCTCGGCACCAGAGCAAAGACATAGAAATATAAATTTAAATAAATATTCCATTTCCTCGAGTGGGGTTTGAACCCACAACCAATCGCGTTTACAGTTACACGTTGTGTAACTGCATCACGGCTGGCCTCGCTATTAAATAAACACACTCGTACATGTATACCATACATAATATAAGTCTATAGCTAATCTTTCTTAAACTCTCTGATGGAATTGCCTCTGACGTTCAAACGGACTTTATAAAATACAAATCAAGTGAATGAACCAGTGTAACGTTCTTCCTATCTACTCGTATTTAAGCTTAGTACTGCAAGTGCCTTTTAAATTCTCGTAAATTAATTAATATAACGTAAAAATTAGTGTTTATCATAAAATAAATATATACCCCGGGTGAAACTTGAAAATGCAACTTTCAGCTTACAAGTAACAATACAAACAAACTAACATATCAGTGATCTAGGATATTTAGTGATAAAATATACATATTCTAAAAACAGCACCGGAGAAAATGAATTATTTCAGTTTTCTTGCTCTGGTAACAACGCAAAACGCGGTGTTATGTTCCGCTACTCAACATGTAATATAACATTGTAATGTCTCAATTTGAGCAATGAGTGGGGAACGAAGTGTCTTAACCTTCCTTAGGCTTCCTCTATCTACGTTGCTTCATCAGGATATAGCTGATACATCAAAATATTTGCTAAGCTAAAAATAAGTTAAGCTAAAACCACAATCATGGACAGCAAAACGTATGAAAAACTCGATCCCAATTCCACTCCAAGGTGTACTATAACGAACACTAGTTAAAAGCTAGTTAAACAATAGACAGCTTCCTCTCGAAGCTCTTGAGCTCAGGAGGACATTTCAAAAAGCATTATTACAAAGGTGACCTACCATTAACAGACGGCCAAGTCTAATTAATTTGAACCTAGCATTTTCGATGCGAGACCAACCTATAAGGATGAAGTGCCATCCTCGTTCCTAATTACGTCTTATCCTCATACTTTGGGATTATACATCTTATGGCTAACGAAATAAGGGTGAAAGTTACACTAAATTATAATTTGACCAAGACATTCTTAAGGCTATATAATAGAAGGTATAATGGAACGCAACCAATCCTTGAGTCTGGAAGTGTTTGAGAGAGCTACCAATTACGACGATTTTTACTATTAATAGGTTGCTCAAAGAAAATAAGAGCACGTCGTCTGAGTGGATATGGTGGTTGTGGGTTTTATTACCAGTCGTTATATTTATAATGCATCTGATATTTTTTTTTGAAATTATAGTGTTAAATCACTCTGTTTCCCCATATTTTGTTCAGTTTGTGACATTGCGTGGCGAGTAGTGAAACTTGACGCCACACTTTGTCTTGTAAGCAGAGTAAGACTTGAAAATAATTCATTATATTCGTCGCGTTTACAGTCACTCGCTGTGCCCCTGCAATATAACGGCCACTAAAGGATAAAATTATTCATGAAGAAATATATTTTTTTGTGAAAATATAGATAGGTGACATTTTGTAACTTTCTCCGTTTACTCCATAGCAAAAATATAAAAAAGGGCTCTCAAAAGAAAAGTGTCTGTTTCCTCCAAAAATTTTTAAGTACCCTAGAGATAATTAATCTTGTAGATTTTTTCTTTAAGAATCCCTCGCCACTCTTTGTGTAAAATTTATCAATGGGACTACGATGCTTTCCCGGTAATAGCTTTGGGTTCACAATTTTAAATTGAAACTCTAATTTTATGAATATCATAAATTTGACACCATCGTGATGTAATTGACATATTTGTGAATTAATATTATGTAGATTTATTCTGAAAAAAAACTTAACCTATTATTGATATGAATTTAGTAAAATGCAGCGTAGAGTTCCGCTAATCAAAAAACCGTGTCTTTTTTCGTTTTCGTTTTCGTTTTTGGACGGTTTCCAAAGAAACACGGGTTCAAATCCCGCTACGTTAATTTTTTCATACGTTGTCTTAATAAGTATTAATCAAACACTTTGCTATAATATAAGGTGTTTTTTAATCTCACGCCCCCTTTCTCTAGCCCACGTGTAGCAGGGTAAGCAGAGGAAACTTAATGTTAAGACACTCCGTTCAAAGCCTCTCAATACAGCGCTTTGTCTTCATCTTTATCCCAAAGCACAGAAATGAAAATAATTTATTCCCATAAGGACTGAACCCACAACCACCACATTTACATTCAGACGCTGTACCGCTACGCCGGCCTCTATGTAATTCATACATCTTAAAAAAGCTCAATAAGAAAAATATTTCCACAAAATTTACTTTAGATTTTCATCATAATATACACTATTTATAACAAAAATGAATTCAAAGAAACCATACAATTAATCAGAAAGTACTTTAGTAAACCAATCGAGCCGGAGCCAATATGTACCTAACTTTGCAAATGGAAGTTCACATTGTCAACTTGGCTGTTTTTTATTTTCCGTTGGTTTTTTGCCAACTCGGTATCGTTTTCACAGAAGTTAATACAATTTAAATGCATTGAACAGTATACGTATTGTTTTCGCGATGTTTTTTTAGGCTCATAAGCTTTTTGGCTCTACGTTTGGAGCTTTGGATGATATGTAATAAATGTTATCGTATTTTCACGTTCTTTGTGAATGGTAGATAGAAGTAGAATTTATGATTATGAAATGTCATTCTGTGTTTTATTTTTCGCTTATATTTATTTATGAAAAAGCTGTTTGACACTGTATCCTGCATATCAGTAGTGGTCTAGGTAGAGAACCTAGAATTCAGACACTCCGTTTCCCACGCACCGCCCAATTTCCAAGACATAGCGCGATGAGAATATATCATATAGTAATATTTTTTTTAGCTTCACGTTGTATCCCGCACATTGCAGAATAGGAAGCTGGGATCTAGTCTTAAATCAATCAGTTTTCCATTAAGATACTCCGTTTCCAAATTTCCGCCGTATTTTATAGGTATTGTGTGTTGAGTGGCGAAACTTAACGCCATGCTTTACCTTGTTGCCAAAACGAGGAAATGAAAATATCAAATATGTAATTTTCTGATTGGGAATCGAACCCTCAACTAAGTAACTATAATTTTTAACAAAAAAAACCGACATCTTTAATTTTAACCGGATCCCATAATTTAAACTTAACCAAACCTTTATTACTCTACTCTGGCTTTGTACTCTTTCCAATAAAAAAAACATCGAAATCGGTTAAGTTGATACTGAGTTACGCGTGCCGCAATTGCCGTGCACAAATTTAAAGCAAATTAAAAACATATAATTTTCTCATGGAAACAATTGTCAAAAATGGGACCACAAGGGAACCATTAGCTTTCAAATAAAAAAATAATCATCAAAATCAGTTTACCCACTCAACATTTCTGAGGTAACAAACATAAAGAACAATACACTCAAATTGATAACCTCCTTTTATTGCAGAAGTCGGTTAAAAATTCCTCAACCATTTCACTTTTGAAGAAAACTTAAAAAGCTTACGTAAAATAAAGCATTACCCTATTGTAATATAGTAGCTATCCATTTTGTCTGAAACACAATAAATCTTTGATACAAATGTGCGGTGACAGATCAATAGCAGAACCACGAATGGGTCTCAGTAGGAAAATAAATAAGATAGTTCACTTCATACGTCAGTATTGAGTTATAATGTGACTTTTTGTATGTGGCTTTTAACATTTTAACTTTTTTGAGTGCATTTATATGAAAGGAATTGGGTAGAAAAAAAAATATTGTGTGAAATACTATTTTAAGATTATTTACAGAACTTGGCACACACGTAGATCTCAATTATTTTGTTAGAGAAATAAAGAGTTTCTTTATTTATACTTATAAAATCCTGAAAGAAAAGCGTACCCTAGGTTCAGAATAATCTAAAGGAGTCTTAAAATTTTCAAATATATTTAAACATTGAAAATCGGAAATAAAACATCGATTAAGATAGAAATAGAAGCCAAGCAAAGTTCCGAGCTTAGCTTAATTAACTTCAATGGCATAAAATCGATAACGCAGACGTGAATCGAGATGGCCAAATCGATTTAACAATCGCTTTCTTGGCTCTAATTCGGGTTATCAGTCCCATGATTTTTGTCAAAGGTAATTTAAAACTGATTATAATAATATTTTTGATGGAAATATCTATTATTCAGGTTAAAATAGTTTGGAAAACATTGAAACTATTAAATCTACGTCGCAGTGTTATTCTTATAAAACCGACTTATCAGTCAAACAACTTAAGACTTTAGTCATAAGTTTTTCAAATAATCAAATCCTTCTGTCAAAATTGACTGATAAACAATTTTAAAAAATATAATTTTTTTACAAAAAATTGAGGGGTTGTTAGTAAAAAAAAAAATATTTTAAAATATTATACATTATTATATTTTTTACCTTCTTGCTTTATCCTGCATATACCCTATGGTAGGCAGAGAAAACCTGCGATCCGAGTGTCAAGTAGGCTCCGTTCCCATTAGGACATTTCAGTTCAACACAACAAATTATGTAGAACATTAAAAATAACACAACAAATGCTGGAGGCGCAGCCTGTTACGTGGCGGAACTAAACGCCGCTCTTTGTCTTGTTACCAGACCGAGTAAATAATAAAAATATATCTTCGATTAAAAAATCTAAATATTTCCTCGACCAGGAATCGAAACCACAACCTACCGAGTTTACCCGCAACCTGTTAAGTTTATTCGCAAGCTTTTGGCCCTTTGCCACGATTGGTCTTAAGTTGTATTATATTTATTATTTAAAATTAAAGATATAAAAAAAATCGTCAATATTGTAATTTAAATATTAAGAAATTTTAATTATACGGATCAAAAGATTTATATAAATCAAGGAAATTATACAGACATACTTTGTCTGTGGTTTGATTTAGGAGGAAGTAAAATCCCAACGCTGCGATCCTCTACGTACAATGAAGTATAATTGAAATTTTTCTTAATCCCCCGCCTGTTCGCAAAGTTAGGCCGATTTGGGATTATTGCCTACTATCGGCTTGCCGCGGCTTCGTCTGCGTATAAAAGATATTCTTAGTATTTTTTTCTGTTATACACACAGATTTGAGGCCAGTCGTGTCGCGGGGGCACAGGTGTGAGACGGTAAACGCGACAGGTTGTGGGTTCGACTCCTACTCAAGGAAAAGATATATTTAATATTTACATTTCCTCGTTCCAGTAACGAGGTAAAGCGCAACGTTGAGTTCCACCACTCAATATGCAATGCCGCCAAGAAATGAAATGTCTTAACATTCCTTAGTCTCCTTTGCCTGCTACGTGAGGGATAAAGTGTGATGCAAAAAAACTTCATAAAATTGTATTTGTTCTCATTCCCGTAGGAATTTTGTGAAATCCTCTCTTAGTGAGCACACCGCCTTACATTCCCCAAAGGACCTACAATCTACAAGTCAAATTTTCAATGTTCTACATAGTTCCGGCTGTGCGTTGTGTGTGATCCAGTCACCAACGTCAAGCATTGTACTCAGTATGTAAGAAACATTTCATGCCTCTATCAATACTTATCATTGTTACTATTATAGCTTCAAGCTGTATCCCGCACACAGCAGGATAGGCAGTGGGAACATAGAAACCTAGTGACCACTCCGGTTCCCATTTTCAAGAGTTCAGTGGCGTAATCTAATGGCACGCTTTGTCTCGTTATCAGGAAGGAAAGGAAATGAAAATACTAAATATTTAATTTCATTGAATGGGAATTGAACCCACAACCTATCGCGTTTGCAATCGCACGATTATGCCACTGCACCACGACTGGGCGGTGGGCGTGATGCTTACCTTAATATTTCCCCACTCTCCCAAAGTTTTAAAAGTATACCGTAATCTTAAAACTTATGATTTTATGGTTTATTCTTTAAGGTATTTTATTAATTATACAATTATTTCATCAACTTGTCTAATATTATATTCGTATAAGTAAAATAAATAGAAATTAATGCACTTATTTCATTAATTTCTTTGGTCAATGAAAATAAAATCCAACAAAAAAGCACATTAGACCTTCGACCGGCAATCGTGGCGTAGCGGCACAGCGTCTGACCGTAAATACTTCGGTTGTGAGTTTGATTCCCATAAAATTAAATTAATAATTTTCATTTTTTCGCTCTGGTAGTGCAAAATAAAGCGCAGCGTTGAGTTCTGCTCAACACACAGTGCCTGGAAACGGAGAGTATTAGCACTAGAATTTACCTACCCTGCTAAACGTGAAAGAGCGTGAAAGTTAAAAAATACTCATTAGAATAATGAGATGAGAAAGTTGTTTATTCAGAATTTAGTAGTTTTGCAGCGAATTCGTTTGTAAAAGCCGAGACGGTTGTGGACGTGGATGTGGATGTGGAGTGTTTGTTCAAATGTAAGAACGTCGGGAGAGATGTTTACTCGCCCGTTATCTTGGGAAATAATGTGTTCTATTAAAACTAACATTTATCTAAACTGTAATAGTTTTTTGTACTTTCAGTTGACGAGTTCCTTTATCGCGTTTGGAATTTCGATTCTTTGGAGCAATTCGTTATTTGTTTTATCTTAATTTATCTCTGGTATTGTGGATTAGTTGAAGAAATTGATTTATAACTAGGTTCTTTCTAGGTAGCATTGTTTGGCAGAACTTAACGCCGCGCTTTGTTTAACCACATTAGATAAATAAATAAATCAAAATCAGCTTCACGCTGTATCCCGCACACTGCAGGGTAGGTAGAGGAACCTAGTGTTAAGATACTCCGTTCCCCACTTTCTGCTGAATTCTGGAGGCATAGCGTGTTGAGTGGCAGAACACAACCCCGCGCTCATCCTCGACACCAGAGCGAAGAAATGGAAATATAAATTTAAGCAAATATTTCATCTCCTCGAGTGGGGATCGAACCCACAACCAGTCAGTTTTACAGTCACAATTTGTTCCACTATACCACAACTGGCCTCTGATAGATAAATACATATTCAAAATTCAGTTAAGACTATGATATACCTACTTAGATTTAAAAACATTGAAGTTATTTTAGGTAAAATTGAAATGAAACGATTAATCAACTAAATTCCAAAACGCTGCGAGCAAAAAAAAAACAATTACACTGAAACGAAACGTTATTTAATATACATATAAATATTTCATGAGTTACCCTTAAAATATTCTTACAGAGAGCAAAATTCAATTACTCTTTCCACTTAATAATTCCATAGCCAACTCCCGCTCGGGTTCAAGGACGGTGTCTTGTCATCTGAGAATAGGGATGCTGTAAGTTTAAATATACGAGTATATTGTGTAAGTATTTCAAAGATGTTATAATGTTAGGTAATTTTGTAGTGATAAATTTCATAATATAAGGCCCAATTGTGGCGCAGGGATACAAACAACAAGTTTTTAGTTGGATTCCCACTCCGGGGATACAATACAGAGTTGTGAACACGTTAATTTCATATTGAGTGGCAGAACTCAACGCCATGGGTTGCCTGTTTATTACCAGCGAAATGAAACTAATCTATTTCCACAATTAGGAATCCAACTGAAAACTGTCGCATTTACAATCAGACAACATTCCAATGCGCTACAACGGCGACAATTAATTAAAGTTTATAATTTATTAATCTTTCTGTCACTGCTGAGTCAGTGAAATAGTACACAGCCAAGACAACGTGGAGACGACGACGAAGACGAGGCATAGAAGAGAAAAATACAACAAGGTTACTAGAAAAGTGGAAGATAACCCAAGAGAATTTCTCTAAAAATTTTTTACAGCAAAAAATGTAGAGATTTTTTGTTGTATAATCTATAAAATAAAGTCACGAGCTATTGCTATTTTTATTAAATAATACATAATTGAACAGACACACATATTTATTTTATGCTTTACAAGGTTTTATTATACATTAAATAGTATAGCACTGTCGTCAAAATCAGAATAATTATTATGAATAGAGTCAATTCAGCGGTCGGGGATTTACCGCAACGATTGACCGGAATTACCTTCAATATTTAAATATTATGAATGTAAATGCTTATTCAAATACATGAAAAGAAAACTGAATAATATATTATTCAGTCTGAAAATACCGATATATCGGTGGAAAAAAAAATCTGATTTGTTTTAAGTTTTTTATCAATATTCAACATCAACGTTATGATGCATATAGAGCAAGTCTTATTAAAATTATTGGTTGTAAATCAAAATTACATTTAGTCTTCTAGTTTCACACTGTATCTTTACCATTGTATAGGTATTTAATTTACGCCTATACCTCCCCTACACTCTTTAACCTATCTAGCTAAATTTCATCTTTCTAAATCTATTAGTTACGTCTGTCCGTTTGTCTGTCAGTCAATTAGAAACAGATTTAGATGCATATTTGACCAGGCATGCTAATGAATCTATCGCTAAGATCTAGCCTAAGTAGTTACAACGATAGACAGTCTTAGAAATCTTATAAGCTGCGTTGTTTACAAAATGAAGTAATATAGAAGTACTGATAACAGCGTCGCTGAAATACTGTAGTTGTTAAACAACACAGTTACAAACAATTTGTTTACTTCTATCCGTTTTGAAATAACAAGTTGATGTCTTGTTATTCTGCCTTACTAAAAATGTATGGGAAAATTTAAAAAAAGCAGCTAATTGCGAGGTGGACTAGCGCAGGTATGACTCCGTACTATAATAGCAACAAATAAATAAGGTCTATCGTAACCCCTCTTAATTATTTATTTTATTCTGTTTTTTTTTTATTTGTTATAGCGATAATAGAATTAAATAGTCAGTGAAAATTACAACTATCTCAGTTTATGAGATACAGCCTAGGATAGACGAGCAGACAGACAGAAAGCGGAGTCTTAGTATAAGGTCCCGTTATACCTTTTGGAACGTCCACAATAGACGGAATCGGAATCCTAATAATAGACGCATTATTATAAAAAAAATAAAGAGTGTGGTGTAGTGGGACAGCGCTTAGCTGGAAACGCGGTAGTTGTGGATTTTGTCCCCACTCGGGAGAATGATTTAAATTAATTTGATCTATACCACCGGTAGACAAATTCACTCACTATCCGTCCAAATATTGGACAGAAAGTAGGGAAAGGAATTTCTTTACCTTTCAATTGTTCTGTTACTGATAGATAGAGAGACAATAGTAGCCAGACCTTCATCATCTTATAAAGCATGAATGTTTCTAAGGAACTTACCTTACAAAACTTTCAGGCTTACTATTAGAGAATATGAATATTTTTCGTGGTGGTCACTTTTGCACTTATTAGATAACTAAGATGGAAGATGGGGAGACCTCGGTTGACCTTCAAAAACACAGAATCAAAGATGCTGGAGGAAGGTCACGTAAAAACCATGAGGACTCCCCGGATGGCATATATGAAGAGGTTGATGACAGTGGACGAGGCGAACGAGGTACGTAGAGATCGTAGCGTTTGGCGCTCCGTTCTATGTGACTACCCCGCAAGGGATAAAGCGTGAAGCTAGTTTAGCTTAGTTTTTAAGATGGAAAAAAAGTAACTAACTTTCGTTAATTTATAAACCTCAATTTTTTTTTATATTTTGTCATTTATTAGAGTTTAGACGTGTCTGGGGTCAAAACCAAGTGTCTGGAAATAGACATCGACTTTTCTAAAATGATTCCTAAGAACATATTAAAAAAAATAATAATATAACGAAAGATAGGTACTATTTTTTGCATTTTAGTTACCTAATAACTGTCAAAGTAACCACCCCCCCAGAATCTATCAGGCTGTATAGAATAACGAAGATCTGCTTTGGCTTGGCTCTTGGTTTGGGTCATGCGTGGTTGACAGACAGACAAACAAATCTAGGCTTAGAAAGTTGTAATATTTAAGATCATTCGGGAGAGTAGGTGAGCTATAAGAGAAAATTCTCAAAAATCCTGTGGAAAAATGTTATTTTCCATTTACGTACTAAATTCCACATTAATGTAGAACTCAGGTCACAAATCACAAATTTGTTGTGTTATAAGATGCTTTATATTTAAAACTAGACTATTTAAATCGATAATATATTTACATTTAAAAAGGTTTTCACTCCACGTACACTTTCATACTCCCCTGTGATGTTGATAAAGGTTACGTCGCGAGATCTCACTTGATTTCAGACAATGGAATGTTCGCATTATCTCTCAAAATTCACAATGGACCAAATTTTAATTTAAATAAACCCAAAATTTTGCTTTAATATAAACAAAATATATAATATTATTGTACTAGTTACCACTGTTATACTTGGATGAGAACTTTATGTTAACCAATAAACTTTTCAATAGTGTTTAATATTATCCTTCTTTATACTTATTGTAATTCTTAAATGAATTTCATCTACTAAATCAAAAGAAAAGTATAAAATTAATCATCACAATTCACTCAAAAAAAAGGAAACAGCCACAAAAAACGTTAAACAGATTTTTTATCCAGAATTTTAATTTTAAGCTCCATCCTTTGGGACTTGTATCTTTATTTGATAAAGCGTTGAACATACGTTAATAAACTGAAAAGTCATTGGAGCGATTTCAATGAAAATTTTACGGTTGGACAGCTTATTATATGGGCGTGCTCGTAAAGCGACGTCAGTCGTGATTTCGCGAATAAACTCAAAAACTACCGGACCAAATGCAGTTGATACTTTATGCGTGGATTATTATTTGCATATTTTGCATACTTTTAAATAATGTTAATTTAATTTATGTTTTCTTTTTTTTTGTTTTTGGGAACACCAACAGTTTTTTTTTATTAAAAGCGAATGAAGCTCAAAAAGTTTTTTGATATAAATTCTGCTAGTTATTTAACAGTGTTAAGTGTTAATATTACAATTTCTAAATATCAGATTTACTTTTATGATCTCTTCGATTTCTAAGAATTTTCGTGACAGCCTAGTGTCCAGACATTATTCTCACCCTTACACTTTCTTAATATGAGACCGCTATGCTTATAAACATCAAATTTTAAATCTTAATTTCAACAATAAATCATTGAAGATCACAAATCCATTACACCACACAGGTTAAAAAGATAGTATATAAAATTGTAGGAAATAGTAAAAATGTTCAAGCGGATAAGTAAGATATTATTATAGAAATAATGATAGAAATCCAATTATTACATTCCGATAAGATCGAGTTATCTCAAAGCAATTTCAAAGTTTACAACTCTTAATACAATTCGTATCAAAAAATCTTCACCGAGTGTTCATCGTAAAGTTCGTGATAAATATCACACAGTTACATACATATATCTGGAGGCCAATACCAACTTCTGACTGAAATGTTTTTGTCCGTCTAGACTCTAGACAATCTAGGGTTTAATGTTTTGATGAAATTTAAACGATTTAGACATTATGGATGTTAATAGATTGCAGAGTGAGAAGAAGTGAAATGATTTTTCTCCTAAGTTGAATTTTCTATTAAAATTTGTATGAAATGATCGAAGCTACGTTAGAGGCAGTCGTTTGCGCAAGTTCTCAATCGTGTGACTATAGGCGCGACTGGTTGTAGATTCGATTCACACTCGCGTAAGTAAAATAGTTATTTTTAATATTTTTAAAGTGTTTTCCACACTTAGGAAAGAATAATATTTATTTAGAAAACGTATAAAAATTTGAACATAGCGGAACTCGCTATACGTTCTCGTTCCCGAAGTTAGTAGTCAGAGCACTTGGTCGACCCAGGAGGCGCGGGTTCGAGTCCCGCTACGTTCAAATTTTTATACGTTTTCTAAATAAGTAGTAAAATAATTAATAAGGTAAAGCGCGGTGTTAAGTTGCACACTCAACACACAATGTCTCAAGAACGGAAGTGTCTTAATTGGAACGAAGTGTAACTATAAATGTGAAATGAACCCTGAATCAATAATTTTTAAACATGCATATAGCAGAAATGGCATGCTATATTCTCGTCAATAATATTTAAGCAATCAAATTTTTATATATCTATATATTTACATATATATTGTATATATGTATATGTACATATATATAAATGACTGTTGTATTACAAAAAATCAGCGAATGACATCGTATAAAGCCGACGAACCGAAAAACCATCCGATCTCAGCCATAAAAAGTTACATAAAATCGAGTATCAAAAAGTCACCTCTCGGATCGTTAAGGAAATGAGTTACAAATATACGTGTATATATGAATGTGTATATTTATATGAAGATATATGTTGCAGGCAGGTGTTAATTTTTTATTTATTAATTTAAGAATATATTTTACGGGAAAGTCCTAGGTGTATTATACGAAACTAATAATATATTCCGAATGACATTGTGACAGAACTGCGTCTAACTGTAAATGCGACAGTTGTGGGTTCGATTCCCACTCAGGGAAAAATACTTTTTCCATTTCCTTGCTCCGGTTAGAAATCCTAGCGCGGTATTGAGTTAAGCCACAAAACTGAAAATGTCTCGAAAATTAGATGTTAAGTTAGAAACGGCGTATCTTAACAGTATGCTTATCTTTGCTATACAGTATAAAGCGTAACGCTGTAAAATCTTCCGTTGAATGTAGTTTTATAAGGCAAAAAGCAGTGCAGGTCTTTACTGCATATAAATATAAATTATTTAAGTAGAAATTTAAAAACTGATAAATTTAAATATTATATCGCAGCTTTTGAATAATAAAAAAAATATTACATCTCGATAAAAAAATGTCAATAAACTTACAACACAATGTCTATTTTATCTGTCTGCCTGCAACGCACACCATCCATTCAATTTGGAACTTTTTAATTATATGGATAAATCTGAGAGATTATTTTTCAAATCTCTTTTGATGGCGGCATTAATGTGACGTTGAACGTTTCAGTTTTGTTCGGACGGACTAATTAATTTAATGATGGAAACTATATACTTAGATATAAAAAAAAAAAAAAAAAAAAATATTTCAGATTAAAATCCATATCTGTATAGTGTTAGTGTGTTAGTAACAATTTTTTCTTATGAATTATGTTAGTTATTGTTATTTATATATTATTTTATTTGGCCGGTTATTGTTTCTATCCAATGTTTTTGAATAGAACAATCTAGGCGGGCCGTAATTGTCTTCAGAATGCTGTTGTGACTGCTCCTCATGCGCCGCAGCAGGGACGATGCTTTTTTACGAATTATAGCGTGGAATC
>JAATLQ010032485.1:0-14353 GCA_013421005.1 Heliconius erato x Heliconius himera
GAAAATTAATAAAGTATTTAAAAGGATAAGGATTGATACCATTATGGACAAACATCCCTCACAATAAAAAATATATTCAAATTACTATTTTTAGACAGAAATATACTCACTGTATGTTATCCTTAGAAGATACGAATATGCTGTCGCTGACTTTTTTGTAGATCTTATTAAGAGGAATAATACTCTAGTACATTATTTTCATGTAGGACTTACCATTAAAGCAGCGCATGCGTGAAAGTATCTCAACGGGTAGGACTTTATGCACATTTATCATATTTATGTCAAATTATAATAAAATATACATATAATAAACGATATATAAACCTTCCCTGAGAAATACTCTACCTAATGGTGAAAACCGCATCAAAATCCGTTGGATGGTTTAGAAGAAGATCGCTTAGAAAGGCCAGACAGAGACGAAATGCGTTCTTATTTTATAAGATATAGAGATTTAAGAATATTTAAAGGATAAAAAATGTTTTTAATCAAGATCATTTGAATTTTTTGCATGAGAGCTACCATTATATTATATTATTGTATTAGGAAATTAAATTTGTTTTCTCAATATTGAAAACAGCAACTGTTGAGCTTCCTGCCGGCTACTCAGGAGAAATCTTCTCTTCCGAGCCAGTGGTTCGATTCTAAAGTGCTTCTTAAATTCTATTTTAATAAAGAATCTTTTGAATTTTTATTTAAATATATTGCATGTACAGTTAGCAATGTGTTACAATTTTATTATAGGTACAGATAACACGTAAAGCTGTGGAATAAATTTTAGATTATTCAATGACTCATAACGAATGAACGAAGCTGGATATAATGTTGAACGCTGTATGGAAACTGAACAGATTTTTTCCGCTTAATGTCTCCGATGAAATATATATTTTTTATTAAATTTTAGAGGAGCTTTTGAACTTTAATTTCTTTAAATTAAAATTATTAAAAAAAAATAAATTAAATTAGCTTCACGCTGTATCCCGCACACAGCAGGGTAGGCACATGGAACCTAGTGTTAAGACACTCCGTTCCCCACTTTCTGCCGAATTCTGGAGGCATTGCGTGTTGAGTGGCAGAACTCAACGCCGCGCTTAACCTCGACACCAGAGCGAAGAAATGGAAATATAAATTTAAGTGAATATTTCATCTCCTCGAGTGGGGATCGAACCCACAACCAGTCGGTTTTGCAGTCACACCTCGTGCCGCTGTGCCACGACTGGCCTCGAAATTAAAATGATAAAATAGGAAAAATCTTTAGGTGCACGTTTTCAAATCAATGTTCAAAATGGTGGTTTAAAAAATATTCAACATCTTCATATATAAATGCCGCTGATTGTCACTCGTCTATTTCCATTGTTTGGCCGTAAGAGATCCACCTTTGTAAGCTAAATGTTTTTTAAATGTTTTATTTTTCTTATATATTTTAGTGCGATACAGAATATTATAAATTCTTAAAGCAACCATCAATTAATAATCCAAAAATAATACATCAACACACACCAACAATTAAAACATCAATACGCTAATCCCAATAAGGGCTTCTTTAAGGCCCACACCGGTCCCAGAGTTGTTGATTAACAAATGTTTGTAGATAACGGGGGCTTAATATTCCCACTGAGAGCGCCCTTATATGTGACGATGATCCACTCTCGTTTGAGTATACCTTTGTTGAATAACTTAATTGATATGTAGTCTAATGTATGTAGACATACATTTGTATGTTTACATTTGGCTTTGGATATGTATGGAAGATGTTTCAGTATTAAGTTGATGATAAATTTAAATATAAATAGATTTAACTCAACATGCAATGCCTCCGTCTTCGGCGGCAAAAGGGGAGCGGAGTGTCTTAACACTAAGTTCCCTCTGCCTCTGCCTTATATTTGCTTCGGTAGGTTAGTAGCAGATATATATATCGAACCCACAATCTGCCGCGCTTATATTCTCACTTGTCAGGACTGGCCTAAATAGGAATAGAGTTAAATGAAAATAATAATTTCAGAAAATATACGAGTCTACTATTGCGTTTTGTAACGCAATAGTAGGCACGGTGGCGATGAAGGACAGTAGACCACCACTACCAAGAGTTCTCTGTTAAAACCAAGCAAGTTCGGGAAGACAGTGCGGCCCACTTCACCTTTACTCCAAGTCCCGGGTCCGATGAATGGCTTCTGACTTCCACTGGAGTGGAACTAGTGCCTAAGACTGGGAACGCTTCGGTGGTAGCCCTTCAGTACCACGATTTGGCAGCTCGCTTACCTTCATTGAGAAGATCCATCGAATTTAAGTATGTTTTGTTCCTCTTATAGAAAACGTATTATATTAAAAAATTGACGTCTTAAGATTTTAAACTCCACTTCTTGGTACTGTCTAAGTGTTCTAACCACTAAATTATACGCTTATTACAACTTAAAATAATTAAGTTCTCTATTATATGGAAATAACATTTGAAAAATATAAAAAAAAGTGTCTGGTTTATTTATATTACATATTTTTATGTCGCTAATGGGTCATGTACTGAAATTGTAATTGATAGGATTATTCTTTTTTTTATTCACTGAATAAGAAAAGAAATTAGCAGGTTTCCTTTTTGTATTGCAAAAAAGTAAAAAACAAACTCTTTCTGTGGTAGTTGTTATCCGGGGATAGAACGGACTATATTTGCCAATTTTACTAAAATTACTTTATTATTTTTCATATTAATATGAACTTTAACAATTTTATTTTATCTGCATAATATGTTTTAAAATTATTTCTTTTATGTTTTACATAATTATTTATTTTTAAACTACACTCTCATTTACATATAATTTATTATAATTTATTTATTTTTGTTTATTTAACATCCACTACACCGTGGGCGTACAGCACGTCGGTTTCCAGGAGCGGTCACGAGGTGGAGTTCAGGTTGGCATCAGCTCAAGTACAAATATCAGCGAGTAGGAACGACGCTCATACTGTCACTTTGTTGTTTGTGCATTCGAGAAATTATACTGCTATAGGTAATGTTAATTATAGGTTATTTTTCTTATTATATACTACAATACTGACGAGTTTTTTTATATAAAAAATGTAGTTATATAAATTCATTAACCAATCTGGCTTCTCTTAGTATCGAAATAATTGTTTAGTTGTTCTTAGGATTTCTTAAGAATTTTAATATTACGTAAAAAAATATTATAAAAATATTTTTATGGGTAATAATGTTAGTATATGGTTCAGTTTAACATAGCAGTTGAGATTATTTTGACGAGATATTTTTGTTTCATTTACGCGCGTGGAGTTGGTAACTAAGAAAACAAAGAAAAAAGTATACTTTATATAACAACATTACCATAATATGAATTATAATTTATCTGATCACAATTAAATAATAATTTCAACTTATTTTCTTCTCTCGTGTTCTAAACCTGCCTGCGGTCTCCGAGCCCCCGCGAGCCTCGTCTCGGCGCCACGTGGCTGACGGCGGCCGCGCTGCAGCTGCTCGAGTGCGACACCCGCCAGCGGTCGCCTTAACTTTATTATTCATTATAATTTAAGTTATTATTTTATTATATTTATATAATAAAATAAGAGTAAACTAAAACGATTAAAAATCTGCTATGTGTGATATATTATAGAGACGTTTCTAAATGATTTTTTTATAAAATAAACTAAACTAAATAATCATAATTCATTTAAAAACAATTGTTGGTGCAAAATAATAATTAAAATGACTAATCGATAACAGAATTTTGCTGTCGTATTACATTTACACATTCTTATTCGTAGCGTCATTGTTGCAGATTCGAATTCCGCATAATGCCTAGTAATTTGTAAATAACTTACTTTTAAAAAAAATTTAACAAAATATTTTTTTAATATTATTTCTTAAGTATTACTTATATTTCTTCAAAGGCTCTTATGTTTTAATTTCTTTTTCTTTCTATAATTATTTTTTTAGTATCTTTTTTAAATTTTTAACCTTTTTAATAGTCATTCACTTTCATTTTAACTTTTTCAAACGCTAGTCATATTGTGTTTACATGCAATAGTTGACCGCTATATTTTAGTTCAAATTTAAATACATATACAGAATCTATGAAGAATAAATATTTATATTATATGTGTTATTAAGTGTGATGTATTTTCTTTATAAAATGAGTATAAATAACGGAACCAAACGTCTCGTTTCGAACGGGACTATCCCGCTTTTCGCTCTTAGAATTATCCCCGGTTTTTGAAATAACACGTAGCTATGGCCGGTCGAATCACGCTTGGCCATACTTGAAAAAACCAAAAGCATGGTACATGCAAAACGAAAATAAGACACAATCAAATGTCACTTTTTTAATATTTCGTAAAAAATATGTTTTTAAAAATTGCAAATTGTAAAAACCAATGTCTCGTTTTGAGCCAAACAAAGCTGGTCACGTTAAGTATAACTAACAATAAACAGCATTAGAGTACAAAATAATTTATTTAGTTTTACATTTTAAAATGACAAATTAGATAAATATATAGAGGCCAGTCGTGGCGCAGAGGCACGAAGTGTGACTGTATAACCGACTGGCTGTGGGTTCGATCCCCACTCGAGGAGATTAAATATTTATTTAAATTTATATTTTCGTTTCTTCGCTCTGGTGTCGAGGTTAAGCGCGGCGTTGAGTTCTGCCACTCAACACGCAATTCCTCCAGAATTCGGCGGAAAGTGGGGAACGGAGTGTCCTAAAACTAGGTTGCCTCTGCCTACCCTGCTGTGTGCGGGATACAGCGTGAAGCTGATTTTGATTTGATTTAGATAAATGTATTCATATATTGTTAAACTTGTGACGAATATTGTATTTTTATAAAAATCTAAATGGAAAGCAGAATTAAAGAACCAGACAAAATATAATGTTGTAATAATGTACTACTGGAACTTTTTCATATGTGTTATTGAAAAATCTTAAATATAAATAAATGAACAAATATCTACATATTAGAATTGAGAAACAATATTCGTGACAAGTATATTTTGATTTTCATTTTAAATGTTAATAACATACGACAAGAAGTATTATAAAAGTTACCAACGCTCGATTCATAAATAATTAAAAGTATTTTTTCTTTTATTTTTAATTTTTCAGTATACGATTAATTTTAGTTTTATTAAAAAACGTTTAGTTCTTTGTTAAATAATAATAGTGTTAAATTTGTCCAAACCGATGTTTATAATCGGTATTAAATGTAAATAAATTGTGTAAATATGTTAGAAACGATTCTAAGCGAATTATGTTTACATATTGAGTTAGATCAAGTACAATATATTTTTTATTTACAATTAAATACAATGTTTTACTCTTTCTTTGATTGTTTCATTTCAATTGACTTTCCTACTTATTCCTATTTTTATGAAACTATTAGCTATATCTGGCATCAGTTACCAAATTTACAAAAACATTAATTATGTTATTCATTTTTTATTTATATTTAGCATTTAATATTTTGTATTAGGTATTTAAGAGTGGTTTGGCGTTATACCTACTCTGTAAAATGGCCACGATGAATTTGTCGACGTGGCGCGGAGTCCTTTCTGCATACCCCACTACAGCGTGAAGCAGGAAAAAAAATATTTTCGCTGTATAAACGCGGATTGGTCTCTTGCAACCTTGTAAAGTTCAACGGAGTTAGGTACAAACTCGTCTGACAGAGATTTACATAAGAAAAAGTTGATCTGACAAAGGAAAATATTAAATTATAAATTGTAATTGGTGTGGAGAGCTGCTGACGGTATCTTTGCTTCGTTGAAGTTTATAAATTCCAGAATTTTTTTAAATTCAAATATTGCGTATTTGATCTTGAAGTCAATTTAAGTTTTATAAATACAAATTACAGAAGAAACGGATTATAACGCAAAGCGCAGCGGTGAATCGCACGCAGCGGAGTGCCACACTCGTTACTTTAAATTAGGTTTGCCTATCTTACTTTGCGGAATAACATTTAAATTAAAAAAAAACGAATATTTTTTTTATATATGTGCATCTCCATATTGTATAAAAGTATAATTTACATAAAATCGTTTTCAAGTTATTTAAAGTACACATTGAAAGAAAAAAGAGGTCCTCACTTACATACAATTGAAATAAGGAAAGATGTAAATAAATAAAATCAGTGTAGGCTCGTGAGTAGTATTCCACTTCTACTCGCTCAAGTGAATTGCTCGCTTTTTAACTGATTTAAATCTGATTTCTATAATGGATTCATCTACAAAAAGGTTTTTACTGAAACTATAAATATAATAGAAGCTTAATTGGTTCTATCGTCTGCATTTATGTAGATATTTATAGAATTTATGATAATTGACAGCTATGTTTTACTTTTTCTTTTTCTCTCTCTGTAGTCGGTGCTTCATGTCTGAGGATCGTGGTCAGCATCAAGGTTCCATTTGGAGTGGCTAATCAGCCTCCATCAGCTTCTGTTCAGCGCGTGTTTTTCAACCGTGTAGTTTATATTTTCATACCTATGTACGCTTATACATAGAGGTCGTTGCAAGCCGTGTGAATGTAAGCACGACAGGTTCTGGATTCGATTCCTACTAGAAAAAAAAGAAATATATCTATATATATAAAAGGACATGTACCTGACTGACTGAGGTAAGACGCACGCACAGCCGTAATCACTGTGCGTAGAAATGTGAAATTTGGACAGATGTTTATTTTTATAATCTGGACATCCACTAAGAAAGTATTTTGAAAAATTTGAACTCTAAAGGGATGAAATAGAAGTTGAAAGTTTGTATGGGCAAATCTTTGAATCGGCGCCGATTTTTATAAAATTTCCTTTTATATATATAACACACCCTGGGAATGAAATGCTCACTTCAGTCGGTTTCAAAGGTATCATTGTCACAGATAATTAAATATGTATTTGTATAAAATTTATTTTAGAAGAAGTCCCGCTGAGTTTCTTGCGCCGGTTCTTCTTCTAAAGTTTTAATAATTTTCACATTAGAAATCCTAAGTGCGTCGCAAACATACATTATAGGTATATTATTATGGCGGAACTCAACGTCGCCTTTGCCTCGACATCAGAACGAAGAAATAAAAATATAAATTTAAATAAATATTTAATTTCTTCGAACCCACAACCACTCGCGTTTACAAGCACACGCTTGTATCCCTGTAACGCGACTGGCCTTTTAAAACTTATTTGGCTTTTTACGATATATTTTGTGTCCTTTGTGTCTTTTCTATTGTTGAAATTTATAAAAAACCGAATGGTACTCCAACTTTGCTACACAAGTTAAAACTGGAGAACTTTCGAAAACGATTGAATTTTTTTTTGTATTAAAAAAAACTATAATATATAAATTACTATAGAATATTTTATTTATTTTTCAACAGGTGCGTCTTATAATATTACAAACTATAAAAAATCACATGCCTAAAATGTGTGTGCGGACAAAACTTATAATTGTATGTATGTTGTGATGTGACTAACAATAAAATAAACATCTCATAATCTAGTACGACACAATAGATTATCTACAATACAACGTACAAGAAATAATTAAGTAGTTCATTATATTATAGAAAAAAAATGCAAGACGGTAAAGAAAATAGATCGTATTACCGTTTTGTACATAATTTACAGGCATATCACAAATTTTCATACTAATTTTTATTACAAGGACTAAGTTTATTAAGGTTTATTATTTATTAAGAGCTCTCAACGCTGAGATAGATCTTGAGATATCGTTCTGAGATTCATAAATGATATACATACATATAGCCCTGTTAGATATTAAAAAAATTCTGAATTTTAACGTTACCATTTTTTAATATGAAACAGACTATCAAATAAAGAAATCTAAAAAATATATTTCAAATATTAACTGTCTTCAAATCTTTTCACTGATTTAGATTTATTTTGACTGATTTAGATTTATTTTGCGCCGTGCGATCCCGGCCTAGAATAGGATCATCCTGGTACTGGTGCCGACACCGTCGTAAGAGGCGACTAAAGTACGTGTGGTAGAGTCACGTCGCCAGCAATGGCAACACGCATGGGCAGACTCGACCGGATCATTACCACCCCCGACATTTAAAACCGGCGTGAAGTAGTGGCTTTATGCCACTGCGTTTCGCATCAGGTAATGCCGGGCTCCGGAGCCCAAACCACCTTACAGGCAGGCAACGCACCTGCAGCTGCCCAAACCACCTTACAGGCAGGCAACGCACCTGCAGCTCCTCTGGTGTTGCACGGGGTCGTGGGCGGCGGTGATCACTTACCAACAGGTAACCCGAACGCTCGTTTGCCTTGTCTTTTCCATAAAAAAAAAAAAAAGAAAAAACCGAGATCCAATGTAAGTGTGTTCCTAAGAGTAACCTAAGATTTTTCGATCCATTTTATATTAGGATGGCTTTAACTTAGTTCCTCGACGAAAAGTTCGTAATTTTTCACGGCACCCGTTTCGGTTGTTCCAAAGTTCCGTTTTCAGGTTATTTGTTGGGTCATGAATCTTGACGCTTGGGCTCACCTCCTTTCAGACGACGAATGAATACAAATAGCGTTTGCCTTTTCGCTATTCTTTTTATTTATATTGTATGTCAATGAAACAAGTATTTTTTTATCTTCACACTGTGTCACGCACACATCAGAGTATGCAGAGGGAACCTAGTGATGACACTGTTCTCCATTTTCCGCTAGATTCTGGAGACATTACGTAACGAGTGGCGAAACTCAACGCCTCTCTTTGGCTCGACACCACATTGAATGTAAATATTAAATATTTTATATCCTTGAGTGGGAATCGAATTCGAAAAGAAAAACACTTTTTGTTCAAAAAATCATTATAATAAATATATATATATATATATATATATATATATATATATATATATATATATATATATATATTTTAATAGGACATCCAATTTTGCTCTGTTACAGGAACATGGACTTAGTTATAAGAATGGAGAATCGAAAAAGTTTTTTATATGTATTTCTAAATAGGTCTTGCCGATGCAATCGTAAAAGTTTCGAGGGACACTCTAAAGTGCTCGCCGTGGGTATTTTGTTCGTACAAAGTAAACCTCTTCCACGAAACTTTTTATTACTTAATAAATGGTACTGGTAATGGTTTTAAAAAATTTGGAAACTTACAACGAAAATTGATTAGAGCTTATTTCTTTACAGCTTTGAGAACTTTGAGCGTTGAGAACAGTAGGCGCAGGTAACCCGTCTATACCTGCGTGTAACTGATATCCCAAACACCTTTTAAAATATTTTTTAATATTTAAACCCTTGGCTCGTGATGTGTCTAGTGGTTAGAACTCTTTATAGTTGTGATCGCGAACAACCCAAAATCTTTTAGAGATTCAGAGGAAACAGTGTTAAGAATTCCATATTATGCCATTAGAAGGTATCGCTTTAATAAGATATTTGCCATCAGAAGTTGTTCTTGTGTCAGTTATTTAGATAACTGTAGACTCGACAATATAACATTGTCATAACTCGAAGCTCGTCCGAAGATAAGCCAAGAGCGCGTCCTATCTTCCTCTCCACTATAACTGCCAACTAGTTATAATAAAAGGAAGAAAGAGTACGGGCACCGCCCCGCCCCTACACCATGAGTTCCGACCAGACCGTGGCTTTACAGTCATCGTTGAACCCTCTGAGACGTTTGTGTGTGATCTTTCCGAAGGTAGTTGTTACGCTTGTTTATATTAAGATTATATTAGAATGGCGATTCGTGATGTTGATTGATTTGTGAGATCAATATAAGTCGTTGGAACGAACGCACTACCGCTAGGCGGCCGATATGTTAAATAAACGCACGGCACACACCCCACAGTCGTGTCTCGAACCGTAGGCAGACACTACTACATACACCAGAGTTCCAGGACATAAAATAGCACCACACACCCGTATGAGACAGGCGGACACTACTACATACACCGGACCTGGGACATAACAGCACCACACACCTACTACTCGTATGCCAAGTCATAGACGTGGTATATAATATATCAATTACCAACGCCATACAAGCATAGCTTACGTATCGCGAGCATACTGCGAGACGGCATCAGCCACGACATAGTTAATGTCGCTATAACAGTTCGCATAAGCCCATCACGTCAGCCCCCGCGACGTCAAGCAACATTCAATATAATAATAATGGTCAAAGATAACTTTGAACCACAATATGTGTCGCCCCTACACATATATTGCCTTTATAAGAAATTCGATCCTAAAAGATCGTGCCATGATAGACTTCGAACTATTATTATACATTTGGTACGAGTCTTTATGTGCATCATATTTATTTGTACCGTAGTACTTAATAGTTCGACTCGACCGCTGCCTTCCGAGCATCACCACCACCTATATATACGAAACGACGGTCGCGACACTCGGGACGACAATACACGAACTCGTCTCGATTAATATTTTATTCAAAATATATAGTTTGTATTATTCATAATTAACTATGTTATTGATTTGTATTGCCATGCATATTTTATTTTATTTATTTATTTATTTTTAACTTATACCATAGGTACATACTGTTACAGTACTGCTACATACTACACGTACATTAAATATTTAATATTTTCATTTCTTGGCTCCGGAAGCAAGGCAGAGCGTGGCATTAAGTTCCGCTACTCCACACCCCATACCTTGAAAATCCGGAGTGTGGAAATAAAAAAATGAGAATTTAGTATCTTAATATAAGGTTCCCTCAGGCTGCCTTGCTATATGCGGGATACAGCCATTTTACTATTTAAATTAGTAGCATTACTTTCTTAAAGCGTTATATTTATACAATAAACTATTAAAAGCTCAATTTTTCACTTATATTAATTTAATCAGCTTCACGCTGTATCCCGCACACAGCAGGGTAGGCAGAGGGAACCTAGTGTTAAAACACTTATATTAATTTAAAATGGCTAATTTCCATTTAGACCTCTAATACTATACGAATATATTAGAGTGCTATAAAATTTAATGCCAAGCTAATTATCGTGGACAAGCAAACAGCTGGGCCCAAATCACTGTAAAGGAATAATATGTTTAAAGTAGATTACATTATATAATTATCTATAGTGTATATATAGTTAGTTAATAGCTATGCATTGTTTTAGAGGTTATGGTGTTGTAGGACTTTATTGAATAAACACGTGAAAGTTGCGGATTCGAACTTTAGTTCGGGTGAATGATTATATTTTGATTATTTTTATTTACCCGCACCCGGTTACACAGGCACGCTACTGCTTCATAAATATACAAAATGGAGTACAACTTTGCAATTTGTTATTAATATTCCATTATTTTAAAATATACATAAAATATTTAAAAATAATAGAATATTTACTTAGATGGAAATTGACTGACTGTGAGTGCAATGGTTGCTGGTTTCTTCCCCACTAGGGGTAAATAAAATATTACTTGCTTTTATTTTTTTTTTAAATACTTATCTCTATAAGCTCACCTATATATACATATATAGAAATAAATAAAAAGTGACTACTAACATTAGTAGCCCGTATTATTAGCTACGTAGATACTTTAGTATATTTTTTGGTTCTTCCTTCACACCTTAGCGATTTGGCTGATCGTTATTCAATTTGACACACGGATTGTTTTTGACACGAGAACGGACGTCGGCTATTTTTTCCCATTGAAAAAGTTGGATGTATTCCTGTGGGTGAACCTTTATTCATCTATTCAAATTTGACACGGCAGTTACATAGAAACGATAGATGCGACAACTACTAAACACGTCATATTTCGTTAAAAAACCGATTGACGTCCCTGTAAGTTCATTTAAATATCCATTTCGCGAAGAATATCTAAAAGCAATTTCGAAACATTTTCTCTTAAAAAAACACATTAGGCAACTTTTTTACTTTGCGTGGAGAAAGTTTGGCTAAAACAATACATTGTCCCCACAAAAGATTAAAAGGGCCCGCGGTGAAGAGGAAATAACGAAATAAAAGGAAACTCATGATGTAAAAACAAAACTGTTTGCATTTATCTTTACTGAAAATGAATTATAAAGTCATGGTTAAGTACTTAAAATTGACACAATATATTCGTTTAGGAGTTATAGTTAGAACTGGAATTGGGTTTGGGCAAAGGCCTGAACCCAACATAAATATCTAACCTAGCCCACATATATTTATCATTTGAGTCACCAGGTGAATTAAATTTAATGAAAAACAGTCTTCATAAAAGTCTATTTTCTTATAATTAATACATTACCCTTTAAGGTGAACATCGTATGCAACTATGTAGACTATATAAGCATACATTTAATTACTTATACAAGAAAAAGTTAGCAAAACATGTACATAAAATTGAAAAAAAGGACAGATTACAAGAATTAAATTTAGGTTTTATAATATTATATTAATTAACAAAATAAAAACTAAAATATTTAAGAAAAAGAAATAATAATATTTATTTCATAAGAACAGCAGTTAATAATACATTAGATACTTTTATATTAGATGTCTTACAAGAACTACTAGGGACTATAAGATATATGTACTTCTATTATATTCTAAATACTTTTATATAAGAAAGGGGAATCTAGAATATTTTTCTTATTTTCCATACTATGTAACTTAAACAACGCGAGCCTGTTTTGTTTAATTGGGAGGAAAATTAAACCTACAAACATCGTACTTACGATCAGATTTAACTTACTAAAGTTATAATGTAATAAAGCACTCAAAACAACCTTATATAAAACGTTAGCGCATAAAGGATAAATGATCGCCTTCAAGAAACTTGGTCTTAAAGTTCAATAGTAGACATATTGAGAGGAAGGGAGGAGTGAGTGATTGAGTGGAGATAAAGTGCCTGTTGTAGGTGTTACCCGAGGGTTCTATGTCGGTGTCAGCCTTTGTTCTAAGGGAACTACGTTCCCTTTGTCAACAACATATAGTAAGGTGTTAAGACTCTCCGTTTCTTTACTTTACGGCGAATTCTGGAGGCATTGCGTGTCAAGTGGTGGAACTCAACGCCGCGCGTTGTCTCGACACCAGAGCGAAGAAATGAAAATATAAATTTTCTTGCCACTTAGTCATCAAATATGAACTCAATCCCATAACACTAGTCACTGAGAAACGCACTTTAAGTTTTAGTATGTAAGTAAGTTTTAAAACAAATTTTCTTTCAAGACCAACTTTTTCTTTTAATAAATTTACCCTAGTGAAATTAAAATGTGCTTTAAAAAAATATTCGAGATTTATATGAAAAATGGAACATGAGAAATAAAGTAGGTAATAGGGAGTTGAAGTTCATTAAAGAGACGGTTTTCAAGCGTCGAGTTTGTTGCATTTTGTATGAATATCGGCGCGTAATTTCCCGTGGACCTAAAATTATTACAAACTTAAATTCTTAGTTCATCTATATTTTAGTTCATATACCTATATCATATGCCTGCAAACTTAAGTCTGACACTTTTATAAGCAGTACTTTCCTTTGATATACAATCTTGAAATTGATACGGAAGTTGCGACGGACGAGTTCAACTCACACTTAATCAGCTTTTATTCTTAAATGTATTACAATTTTTTTTTTCATAAATTATAATATTTTTTCAATATTCTTATAAATTAAATCTTATGATAGTGACTAATTTTAAAGTTCAGCGTAAAGTGGGATACTGAGTGTCTTAACACTAGGATCCCTCCGTCTACCCTGTTATGTGTTCATAATTTATTAAGTCAGTCTTTTAATTAAACATACGTATATATACGTATATAATTGAATTTTTATAAATATATTTATTAAACATACATATATTCAATTGCAAATAGGCAACATATTTTTTTAGAAAGTAATTTACACCTCATTTTCACTTCAATGATATATTATTATAAATATGCATATCTCTTTTGAGCTTGAAATTTTATTTTTCAGCGCAGGAACAGGCCATACGCTATAGCCGTCAAATATTTTCTACGTTTCATAGCAGCAACAAATATTACAACAACTGTGTGCCGATTTTTCGCTTTTATTCTTTTATTTCAATGGAATAGATCAATGTTCAATTGTGCACATTTTGTATTGTAAATAAAGCTTATTCTGTTTGTAATATTCATATACTACAAATTGGTGATTTCACTTGATATAAATTATTTTTTCGTACAATTAGGAATTTATGCAGTTTTTTGATCTATTTGTCTATTTCGTTACTATATGTTTTGATCGTACATGAGAGATTTCATTATTACTTAAGTGGAATTATATTAATTGATTGTGAGCTAGAAATAATACAAAATACCAGGAAGAAGTAAAATTCTCTGACTACCCTAGGGATAGGGCTAGGGATAAAGCGTGAAGCTAGTTTTACAAGGAAATATGTTGTTGTGGTAAT
>JAATLQ010032486.1:0-14355 GCA_013421005.1 Heliconius erato x Heliconius himera
ATATTTCCATCTCTTCGTTCTGGTGTCGAAGCAAAGCGCGGCGTTGAGTTCTGCCATTCAACACGCAATGCCTCCAGAATTCGGCAGAGAGTGGGGAACGGAGTGTCTTAACACTAGGTTCCCTCTGCCTACCCTGCTGCGTGCGGGATACAGCGTGAATCTGATTTGATTTTTATTTTTCAATTATTTTCTAATGCAAAACGTAAGTATAATTAATGTTTGATAAGTATAATTAAATTGAATGTTTAATATAGGTTCCCTCTGCCTACCCTGCTGCGTGCAGGATACAGCGTGAATTTGATTTAATTTTTATTTTTCAATTATTTTCTAATGCAAAACGTAAGTATAATTAATGTTTGATAAGTATAATTAAATTTAATGTTTAATATTATATATTTTTCTCTGAGGACAAAGAGAGAGATTGAGAGTTTCTAACGAGGTAATTTTCGATATTTTCTTGATTAATAAATAAAATATCTGCAATAATTGTCAACCTATATTATATTATGAAAACATTATGTAATTAATACCTTATAATAGAACGATATTTGTAAACGTTTATTTAATATTAGTGGGCGCGCGCAGCTTCGCCCGCTTATTTAAACCCTTACGGGATGAATTCTAAAAAACCATGAAACATGTGTTCAATGAAATATTTTTAGGAGTCTGAATTTCAAATATTATAAAAATCGGTGCCGATTAAAAAACAAACATACAAACTTTCAGCCCCTATTTTATCCCTCTAGGGTTCAATTTTCTTAAAATCCCTTATTAGTGGATGTCCAGATTATGAAAAAAAACATCTGTCCAAATTTTACGTTTCTACCATCAGCGGCTGTGCGTGCGTCTTACCTCAGTCAGTCAGGTACTTGTTTTATATGTATAGATGATAATTTAGTCGTTTTAAAATAACGATTTAAACGAGTATTAATATCTAGAAAACAGATTTAACAAAGACTTAATATCATAGATTCATTATTTCAATGGAAAAATAAGGATGATTTTATGTTTAAATAGTTTTTTGTATGTACTTAATATAATTAAAATCATCATTTAACAGGTGAACAGCTAGAATAAATATTAATTTTAAGATTGACCATCTATTTTATAATATTTTACTTTAAAACATAAAGCAAACCGCGTATTTCATCGTCTATTCTAAGTCAAACGGAATCGGAATAGAATATTTCAAATGATGGCAACCTTTGCTTGCGGCAGTTATTTTGCAGGCAACCAAAATAAGCTTTAATTTGATATATAATTCATTAAAAAAACACATGAGTGCAAATATTCACATTAAGTAACCTCTTTAAACCAGGCAACCTTGGACTTGCGGCAGACTGAGAGCTGGCAACCATTGTTTTTCCAATTCCTTATGCGATTCTCTTTCAAATGATGTGCGATTCACATAAAAAACATATGAGTGCAATTTTCTCCAAAAACGAGTTACGAAAAACATTAATTAAAGGTGATTGCGGCAGGATTTTTTTGGGCAACCCTAGTGTAATCTATTCTACTATCATGTATCATTCTTAAATATTAGTTTCATTAGAAAATCTAATCCCTACAGTTTTAAACGATGGGATCTTAGGCCACTGCTTTTTGGAAAATGTTAAACATTAGATAGAAGGTTATAATAAATAAGTTCCCTTTGTCTACCTCGCTATTTAAGAAAAGGGTGAGAGTGTCAAGAAGATTTTTTTTTTAAATGAAACTATTTTAACCGGATTAATCGCGTATATTTAAGATTATACATTTTTGGAAACCCGACGTTTTGAACACTTTCGAACAGCAGTAGTCGGTGGTCACGGGTAAACTGAGGTGGCATTCGTCTGTCAGTTGACATAATTATTATATCAAACTACAGCCAACGATTTCTCAATTACCTCACATACTGCCCTGGATTCCTGCAGAATGTTTCATTTAAAATGTAAAATAATCGTGAAAATCAAAGAACCTAGTAAGAAAAAAAATTGATATCAAAAATTTTCATATTCTATATGTCTGGCAACTTTTTATGGCCAGTTCAGCTGTGTCCAGTGGTTCATAAAAATATTAACTTTAATTCCCTTGAGTGGTCACTGCTCGGAGTCGCTGCGATTGGATTGTATCTTAAAAAACGGAATACTATTGAAATACATTTACGACCGTTGACCATGTACATACATTCGTATATTACGTTTCATTTAACGTTTGATTGGTTATGAAATGTTTTCATTTATTTCAGTCGTTTTTTTTTTTTTGAGTTGTCTTTTTTTGTGATGTTTTACTAGCTTTCTCATTATACCTTACTTTAATATAATAAGTATTATAGTAGTATGACACATTCGTTAACAGCCACTCGATTTTTCAATATTGGAAAGTATAATAAAAATTTAATAATAATAATAGCTTTATTTATCACCATTTACAGTTTCTTAAATACAAAGTATCTTAGGATAGGTTAGCTACACAGTTATTGCAGTTTTAGTGGATGCCACTGTTGCCTTACTAGGAGACCTGTATTACGGCATACAGTACCAGCCCTTCAGAATAGGTTACATTTATAAACAAGTAATAGCTAGTTAAACAATAAAATATTGTAAACTGCATACATTATTTTGGTTTATACATTTATAGTTAGTTAAAGTTACTGCTATGTAGCTACTTGTAGCTCCATCCTCCACCTCCCGCCGTTCTGGACATGGTGTGTTGGGTGGCGGTCCCCAACGCCGCATTCGTCGACACTTGACACACCAGCGGGGACGCACTGGTGCGCGTCGCATTGGGGGGGGGGGGGGGGCGCCCTATCAGTGCGCTCTCTCGAGGTGCACGTGGTGGATGAAACGTTGCAGCCCTCGTGAGGGCTGGCAGGGGTCGCTGCGAGGAAGCCTTCCATCTTGGACCCCCAACCGTACCGCAATCATTGACTGTAGCGTTTGGCGCTCCGTTCTCTCTGACTACCCCACTAGGGATAAAGCGTGAAGCTTGTTATAGTTATAGTTTTATTTACTGCTATGTAACAGGGAATGTAGACGGAACCTGGAACCTTGTGTTAAGAAGCTCCGTTCCTATTAAGACACTTCCCTTGCCTTACTAGAGAGGGGAGATGAATATAATTCTTTCCCCTGGATGGAGATCGAACTTACAATTATCGCGTTTACGTTGTCACATTACGACCGAATAAAGAAAATAATCAGTTATTAACCAGCGGAATAGTTTGAATAGTATCCATCAATTTTTATTTGTACCTAACTTGAAGCTGAATTGAGAAAAATTGAATGGTTTTTTCTTTATTTTTACTATAACTCTTCAGAAATTTTATAAAATCCATTTCATTTCATTCACTGGAAGTGAAATACTTTTATTTAGATTAGTTAAGGGCTTCATAAAATCTGTCTGTAGCAGAAAATATTTTTACTTAATTTTTAAATTTTGAATTACTCAATTTTAAATTAAGTTCTGGAGACGACATCACTGTGGCTATTTTAGATCGCGATGGTCATAAATGAGCCTAAACAAAGAAATGACTGATTGATCACTTAGTTTTTTTTTAAAATAAGAATAAATATAAAATAAAAAATAAATCAGCTTCACGCTGTATCCCGCACACAGCAGGGTAGGCAGAGGGAACCTAGTGTTAACATTCCTGTTCCCCACTTTCTGCCGAATTCTGGAGGCATTGCGTGTTGAGTGGCAGAGCTCAACGCCGTGCTTAACCTCGACACCAGAGCGAAGAAATGGAAATATAAATTTAAGTAAATATTTCATCTCTTCGAGTGGGGATCGAACCCACAACCAGTCGGTTTTACAGTCACACCTTGTGCCACTGCGCCACGACCGGCCTCAAGAATAAATATAACCGATGAAAAAAAAAACAAATAGGATTGAATAACAAATATTTTTAGATTTTTTGATAATACATTTTTGTGCGAATGTAAGCGGCAGTTTTGTAGTGTTTGTTGTATGTGGCAGTATCGTAGGTTTGATTGCTACTCCAGGAAATTAAATATTTGAATCTTTTTATTAGGTCGGTGTGGTAACGAGGCAAAGCGCAGCGTTCAGTTTCGCCATTCAACACTTCAGAGTTCGTCGGAAACTGGGAAAATGACACTTACGTACCCCACCCAGTTTCTTAATGGGAACGGAGTGTCTTAACACTAGGTTTCCAGGTTCCTTCTGGCTACCCTGCTATGTTCTTCTTTTTTTGATTCACACTTTACTCTTCCAGCCTTCCGAGGCCGGTCGTGGCGCAGCGGCACGAGGTGTGACTGCAAAACCGACTGGTTGTGGGTTCGATCCCCACTCGAGGTTATGAAATGTTTACTTAAATTTATATTTCCATTTCTTCGCTCTGGTGTCGAGGTTAAGCGCGGCGTTGAGTTCTGTCACTCAACACGCAATGCCTCCAGAATTCGGCAGAAAGTGGGGAACGGAGTGTTTTAACACTAGGTTCCCTTTGCCTACCCTGCTGTGTGCGGGATACAGCGTGAAGCTAATTTATTTTTTTTTTTACTTTACTCTTAGCAGGGCCAGAGAGAATGGAACGTCAAACGTTACAATCTCCTTATCTCTTTTGCCTCCATCAACTCGCACAAATGGTCGTGTGACGTGACTTTCCTTCAGTTACATCGATAATGTGTTATTATATTAATATTTTAAATATTTTAAACATATTATTTTCACTTTTAAGATTTCAAGATATTGCCTAAGTAGTAACATTCGCTTTTCAAATTTTGCTACGAAAATAGCTTAAATAAAGCATAAAAATTATTAATTATAATATTCCTAGGTTACTGCTTATACTGCTTATATTTCTATCCTAAGTATAGTCAAAGCAAAATGGATCTTAACTAAAATTATAAAAGGATGACATTTCTAAGCAAGAACTATCTTAATTAGTTATAGTGTACCATTCATTAGAACTGTTTAATTAATTATACAAGTAATATATTATGTTATTAGGTCAGAAGAGTACCTTGAAGTACACCTCAGGTGTTTTGTTCGAAAGTTTGAAAATATTAATAAGACAAGATTAATAAGAAATATTAAAGATAAATGTATTAATTTAGTATATGGAGAGCACCTAGTGTTTTTTAACTAGACTGGAGATATGAATAATTTTAGTGAAATTAAGCCTATAATAAACTCGTATATCAATGTGAGGATCGCCTAACGTGTGTAGGCAGTTCAGTTGTATAATTAATACAAGTGAACTGCCTACACACGTTAAATGAATGAATGAATGAACGTTTAAGGTTACTGGATCGATTCCCATTCGGCTGAATTACAGCCGAATGGGAATCGATCCAGTAACCTTAAACGTTTACAGTAAACGTTGTATCGCTGCCACTATGACCTGATTTTTCTCTTCAATTTCTCAAAAATCATAAATCAACCGTTCTATAAAAGAGAATAGAATAAGCTTCAAAAATCCAGTTTTCAATAAAAATTTTATGCTCGAATCTTATAAAGTGGGGCAAACAATCGGAGCACTTAAGTTTTAAGCTCTAAATATAAGAGCTTTGCAGCCACTATCGTTTTGTTTTACAAAAAAATATACATATATGTATTTTTTATAGTTCCAGAGTATAATGAGATTCCATTACTAAGACTCCGTTCTTCCATCTGTCTATCACCAGGATGTATCTCATGAACTATATAATAGTAGATTGTTGAAATTTTTACAGATGATATATTTCTGCTACCACTGTAACAAAAAATATTAAAAAATTAAAATATGAAAATTTTCAAAGGTCAAATCATAAAACGGTACGGAAGTACGTACGTATTTGATTATTCCTATTATAGTATTTTAGCTTTCCATTCAACAATGCTTGTATAGGACCGACGCAAATAACCGAAGGAGTCATTATCGTCCGGCTTGCCAGCTCTATTAGGGTGAATTTGTACGATTACAGAGTTACAAGGCCAATTTGCTTTACTTAGCCAGTTTAATTATAATTTTAATTATTTAAAAATCTTATAAATTTTGGGATGTTTTGCAATATTTTATTAAAAACCTCAACTAACACGCTTTTTATGCGTGTTTAGATGAACAGTGTACATGTACTAAATTTGTGTCTAACGTGCCAGTAGCGTCTAGTGGTAGTGTATTTGCACTACATTCTCTGTACCAAGAGAGTATGTATCTTATCAAAAAAAAAAAAACTAAACTAAACTTCACGCTTTATCCCTAGCGGGGTAGTCAGAGAGAACGGAGCGCCAAACACTACGGCCTCTACATACCTCTTTCGCCTCGTCCACTGTCATGAACCTCTTCATACATGCCCTGCGGGGGGTCCTCTTGCTTTTTACGTGACTTTCCTCCAGTATCTTTGATACTGTTTTTGCGAAGGTCAACCGAGGTTTCCCCCTACCTCTCTTACCGCCCATTTTTCCATCATAAATCTTTTTTGCCATTCTTTTATCACTCATTCGTTCGACGTACCCAAACCAGCTGAGCACGTTCTTCTTCATTCTCACCGTGACATCCTCGCTAGTACCTGCCATTCTCTTTCTGTATCTTATCAGATAATGAAAATATTTTTTTTCGTGTGAGTATTTAATTATTACCATCGAACCCACAGCCACCGTGTTTTCTGTCAATGCACCACGATGGACTCGACGAAGTTATTACAATTTTGTCATATCTCGTAAGAAAATCTAGTATAAAATTTCTTTCGCTTCAAAGTAGGTTGAAATGTCGCGACAGTAATATATGAGATGCTGTAATTAGTTTCATATCAACTTGTTTTAGTACAATTGTATTTCTCCGCTCCAAGAAGCTCTCCGTATAGTGTGATGCTTTAGTGTGTGGTACAAGTTAATTAAAGTTTATATATAAAATTAAAAAATAAATTAGCTTCACGCTATATCCCGCACACAGCAGGGTAGGCAGAGGGAACCTAGTGTTAAGACACTCCGTTCCCCACTTTCTGCCGAATTCTGGAGGCATTGCGTGTTGAGTGGCAGAACTCAACGCCGCGCTTAACCTCGACACCAGAGCGAAGAAATGGAAATATAAATTTAAGTAAATATTTCATCTCCTCGAGTGGGGATCGAACCCACAACCAGGCGGTTTTACAGTCACACCTCGTGCCACTGCGCTACGACTGGCCTCAAATTTTTATATCTTTTTAGATACTCATTTTAAAAAATAGAAATAAAGTCTAACAGCCAGTGGCCGTCGTTACTCTAAATCCCACTAGGTGAAATAAGTGCCATAATATTTTTTTTTATGGCACTCTTCTTCAGACAAAGCGCAATATTTAGTTTCCCCGCTTAATACGAAATGTCTCAGCTTCACGCTGTACCCCGTCCGCAACATAGTAAGTAGAGGGAACGTAGTGTTAAGACACTTCGTTTCCCACTTTTCGCCGAATTCTGTAGGCAATATAGATGTAAATAAATATTTCAACAAACAAAATGTCTCAAAAATAAAAAAAAATAAATGAGTACCTAACAGAGTGTTTTAACGCTGATTTTCTTTTGTCCTTAAAGTAAGAAGTTGTATATATATATGTGTGTGTGTTAAAATTTCGAGACCTTTGCGAAAAATAATTCTTAATATATTTACTGATCTTAACCGGCAGTGTGGTGAAATTAATGGTGATTTTAGGATATATCCCGCACACAGCAGGATAGGCAGAGGGAACCTAGTGTTAAGGTACTCCATTCCCCACTTCCTTTTCATTGGGGGCATTGCGTGTTGAGTGGCAGAACTCGCGAAGAAATGGAAATATAAATTTAAGTAAATATTTCAATTTCATATTTCATTTTAGGATATAAAAAACTTATATATAAAAATTTAAGATCTTACTGTGTACAAACGGCTTTTATGTTATGTAATTTTAAAGCCACTTAATATTATTTACATATTCATTAACTTTTGGTGCTTAATACGATAACTATATACACTCAGATATTCCGCTTAAGCTTATAACTGAAGCTGTCACAAGAAAGTACCAAGTAGGTACTGACAGTAAAACAAGACTTCAAGCTTTCCTTATTACGATATAAATAATAAGACCAACCGTACATTTCAGCTTTTTGAATTGTTCATACGAATTTAGTATTTTTAAAGCAGAAGTGTGATGGCTCTAATATAATAAAAGTAAGTAATTGTAAAGAATAACGTATAAAAATATTTAATTTTTGTTTTTAGTACTACTGCAAATGCGCCGGTTGTGGTTCGATTCCCGCTTGTAGCAAGGCAAAGTGCGCCGTTAAATTCCGCACATAGCAGTGTAGGAAAAGAAATCTTGGGAACCTGGTGTTAAGGCACTCCGTTCTCTTTAAGACACTTCCGTTCCCCACTGTTTTTTCCATATTATCCATTTATTATTTGTTTTATGAATATAATTATAAAACGTTAGTAGACTTCTTGGATTTAAATTTTAATTCTCATAGCACGATGAAGGTGTCATAACATTTTTTACCTTCAAAGCTACTTGAAGCATAATAAAAAACACCTAGGAATGCACTAAGCCATACAAGAGGGACGCTTGAGTGTTGTAGCTGCGTGACTATTATGAGTACTTATATTGGATAGATATATATATAAGTACATATAAAAATGAACGTGTCTTAAGGTTATGTCTGATACGACTTGGGTGCGTTGACGGTCTGTTTAAGAGATGGTTATTGATTCGATTTCTAGATGAGATATTTTTATTCGTTTTTTTTTTATTTTCGATAAAATTTGTTGAGTGAGTTGAACCTCGCGTTAAAAAGAGAGCATCGTGGCACAACGATACAGCCTCTAATTGTAAGGGCGCCGAATGTACCTTTTCATCATAATTTTCATATGCCCCACTGTGGATAAATACTCAATGTTTAAAATTATTTTAAGTATTAGAATTGATCAAAAAGTGACGTAACGGAGTGTATTAACACCAGAGTTCGTCCCTCTTCCCAGCGTCATAAAAATATAAAAGAATATATGTGAAAATGACGAAGACTGATATTTTTAAATGTAGAATTGATTAAATTTTTAAATTGATAAAAATATAGTACTCGTATATACATTTTTACAAAAATATTACATAAAACAAACTACTTAATAACCAATTTCTTCACCCTCAGGCCCTCAGGGATGACCCCCATCACTATTTTCATTTAACATGAAAATTGAATTATAACCCAAAATCAACCTAAAAAGGGTAAACTCTGTTAATGTGTTTTACAAATCAATAGAAGTAAACATTAAAGTAAACTAAAGCTAAGGGTAAAGGATTGTGAATAATACATAGCGCGATACGCAATTGATCCGATGAGGCGGACCTTCCCTAGAGTGATCTAATGGCCGGACCATGTTTGGTAAAGTGGTATCTTCTAAATGGTCGTCTAAGATTGTCTTAAACTCATTATTTAAAATTTATATATTTACTAGGGGGCGCGCGCAGCTTCGCCCGCTTATTTGCACCCTTAGGGGTGAATTCTAAAAAAATCACGAAACACGTGTTCAAATTTTTATAAAAATCGGTGGCGATTTAAAGACTTCCATATAAACTTTCAACCCCTTATTTGAACTCTTAGGGTGTGAATTCTAAAAAACCATGAAAGACGTGTTCAATGAAATATTTTCAAGAGTCTAACTTCAAATTTTATAAAAATCGGTGCCATTTAAAAAAAAAAATCGTACAAAGTTTTAACTCCTATTTCATCCCTTTAGGGTGAACATTTTTCAAAATCTCTTCTTAGTGCATGTCCATATTATGAAAATAAACAACTGAATAAAAGATAAACATTATCTAAATCATCCAAATTTTACGTATCTACGCACAACGGTTACGGCTATGGGTGTGTCTTGCCTCAGTCAGTCAATTACTTAAAAAAAACATTAGATATGTTTTTAGTTTTCGTAGTTCCGTACTTAGTAAAGGAAAAAATGGAACTCTTATAAGATCACTTTATTGTCCGATCATCTCGAGAAGGTTTCAAGCTGGAATTTATATCAAATTTATATCAGGTATACTATTCCTTAGAGCTGTGAAAAAATCAAACTTCTAAACTAACGTTATAAAAAAGATGTAGTCGTTAGTTCCAAAAATTTTCGAATCTAGCAAGGGAATCAAAACCTACAGGGTACTTTTCGTACTCTGTAGGTTTTGATTTTAAATCTTCAAATTTGGTACGAAACAATATCTTATAAGTAAAGATAAAGAAAAAATTGCGAAAAGTAAAAAAATATAAAAAAATGTAACAAACTTATATTTGTAGTTCATTTCATACAAAATGACAATCCTAAAATTTGTACAGAAGCTTCGGTGGGCGAGTCCGACACATACTTAACCGCATATGGCGGGATAGGCCATAATAATTTATAATATTTCATATTTCGGAGTGAAAGTAAAAATTATAAGCGCCACTTTCACAATCGATTGGAAACTCAATTAAGAATACATAGTAGAACATAGTGATCCATATTTTTTAATTTATTTCGTTCTCCAAAAAAGATAAGTGAAGAAGGATCTCGGATAAGATATCTAACGTAATTCTGTTAAATGCTAAATAATAAGCGAAACACAAATTTAATTAACAAAAGTCAACTGTCTGTTCCCGTGTCTTTATAAATTGGGAACAATTTTATTAAGTAAGGGCAATTATTTTTGCTAGCTTATTTAGGAAAGTTGAAATATACAGCTTTTTCCATATTTTTTTAGCTTCATACTGTATCCCACGCAAACCAGGATAGGCAAAAGGAACCTGAGAACCTAGTACTTCCCACTTTACGCGGAATTCTGCTAGTATTGCGTGTTGAGTTGCTGAACGCAACGCCACGCTTTGACTGGCTACCAGAGTGGATAACTGAAATTAATTATTGTTTAATTTCCTCAAGTGGAATTGAACCCACGTCGCGTTTACAGTAGCGTGCTTGTTACCCTGCGCCATGACCTACTCATTAATAATGATTTAAAAATCTAATCTATTTCTTAAATACATACGTGTATTTCAATTGTAAGATTGAATTAACTTATTTATTCTAACATTCGATCTGGGGACATGTGCTAAAAAAAAGCGCCTATTCTGTAACACAAAGAAACATTTTGCACACTATCGCCTATCTATACTGTTTAGAGACGCGCAATTCAATAAAAGAAAAACCAATATCGCAGTATCAAAGCGTTTGGGGTTATTTTTCCTTCTTTTTGTATGAAAATAATAATCGATTTCATTATTTTTCGTGTTTATATTGTTGAAGCCAGTCGAGCGGGGGCACAAAGTGTGTTTGTAAGTGCGACAAGCTGTGGATTTGATTCCCATTTAAGGAAATGGAATATTTTTATTTCTTCGTCTAATGTCGAGGCTAAGCGCGGCGTTGAGTTCCGTTACTTAACACGATATGCCTCCAGGATGAGTGTTTATTTGGTCTGAAAGCCACTAAATTATGGAATGATCCCTTTCTTTTTAATATTAAGCGCTCTTATAATATATTTAATAGTTGAAAAATGATCAAAAAGTTGGGAACTTAGTGTCTTAACACTAAGTTCCGTCTACATACTCTGCTGTGTGCGGGGCTGATTCAGAGCTTGAAGCTGATTTATTTTATTTATTTATTATAATTTATATGTTTTTAAATATATGTATGTTATATTCATGTATTAGAATTCGGTATGATATATATATGTATGTTTATTCACACCACCCACTCTTTACTATCATATTAATTGTCTAACTCAAAGGTTGTCTGGAAAAAATCGCTGATTAGCGATAAGACTTTTGCGCGTCAATTATATATTTTTTTCACTTTTCTTTTATATTCTTTTTTAAATATTAAACAAATAAATAAATAAGGGGACAAAGCAAAAGCTAGTTTTTAATAAAACAATGAGGCCAGTCGTGGCGCAGCGGCACGAGGTGTGCTCAACACGCAAAGCCTCCAGAATTCGGCAGAAAGTGGGGAACGGAGTGCCTTAAAACTAGGTTCCCTCTGCCTACCCTGCTGTGTGCGGGATACAGCGTGAAGCTGATTTGATTTATTTAATAAAACAATATTTTTATATGAGACGGCAAAAATTTTCCAGATCAAACGGTCGGCGAACTCTAAGTGGTCGGTCGCTTGGAGTACAACTAATGGACGAATACCGTATTTTTTTAACGACACAATCGAATTGAAAGGAAATGTTCTGGCACTCTAACAAATTAAACTCAATATTGTTTTTGTTGTAGGATGTATTTAGATTTTTAATTTAAGTACGACAAAAGATTTGTGCGTCGTATAGGGACTGTAGGCCAGTCGTGGCGCAGCGGCACGAAGTGTAACTGTACAACCCACTGGTTGTGGGTTCGATCCCCACTCGAGGAAATTAAATATTTACTTAAATTTATATTTCCATTTCTTCGCTTTGGTGTCGAGGTTAAGCGCGGCGTTGAGTTCTGCCACTCAACACGCAATGTAATACATGAAGTGAGACAATTGGCATGAAGAATTGAGATTGGAATTGAATTCTACTACTAATGGCGGAGAATAGATTGTCTTAGCACCAGGTTCTCTCTGCCTACCTGGTGTATGTAGAAAAATAGAAACAATAATTATTTATTTTAGAGTCACGCTGCGACCCGCATAACCTAGTGTTAAGTCACTCTGTTTGCCATTTTCGGTACTATTTTCTAAAAAATCTGCCAGAATACACTAAACGTAAACCAGATTGTCTTGCAAACAAATGGGCACTTGAAAATATTTTATTCTCCTGTATTCAGGAGTTTAATCATACTTGATTCGAACCTACGACGACGGTTGTGGGACGTTTAATGGTGTGCCTTTATATCTTTTAATTTTAACAGTTATGCTTATTTCCCTAAGTACCTAATAATCTTATCTATCTATCTCTTTCAATAATATCTATAAACTTAATAAAATATCATTTCAATTGCATGACATGCTAAATCTATATTACTTAGTAAAGTCGTAATAAATGAAGTGGAATGTTTTATAATAACAGGCGTTAGTTATGGGTTCAATATTAATTTTTACACAGAAAAAGGACTATGCTTATATTATATAAACATACAGATATCCTTCTCAGTCTAGTGAAACAAAATTTAGCATAGGTACCAACAAACACACAATTCATTTAAACATAAAAAAATCGGATTAGTACGAGTCGGATTCACTCATCGAGGTTTCCGTTCTATAATTGTATATCAACGGGATATATCCTATAGATTTTGATTACGCAACTAATTTCATACAAAACGCAGCAAAAATGACTATGACTTGAAAATTTGACTTCCAGAACTTTAAGTGATCCTGTAAGGGTCCTGTATTTTTTTTTTCAGATGAATACTATTATTTTGAAATTACATAGAAACACTTCAATTTTATTCATATGTATAAACTAGTGGGCTTATTTGCACCCTTAGGGGTGAATTCTAAAAAATCATGAAATACGTGTTTATTGAAATGTTTTTAAGAGTCTGAATTTCACATTTTATAAAATTGTGTGCCATTTAAAAAATAACCATACAAACTTTCAAATCCTATTTCATCCCTTTAGGGTTAATTTTTTTTCAAAATCCCTTCTTAGTGGATGTCTAGATTATGACAATAAACATCTGTCCAAATTTCACGTTTCTACGCACAGCGGTTACGGCTGTGCGTGCGTCTTACTTCAGTCAGTCAAGTACATGTCCTTTTATATATAAATATACACATACAAATAAAACTCAAATTTATTCTCCCGCCGTCTGTGGATCACTACTAATGTTAAAAAATAACAACTTTATATTAAACTTACAACAAAAAAACCAATCTAAATTACGCCCAACCTTGCCCCAGCGCAGCGTCTTCGTATTATTTTTTATTATACACATTTCATACTTTAATCAAAAGTTGAAGCGCTATTTTCTTGGAAACGACAGTGGGTATGCAACAATAGTTTCATTTGGGTGAGCCGTACAGTCCGCCGCAAACTGCAAACTACGAACATTTACTTTATCTGTACCATCTCCTATGTACCACCGTTACGTCCATCTATTTAGGTTTGGTTTGGTTGTTTAGGAATATTGCTATGAGTTTTGCTGCTGAAAATTAGAAATGGGATTGTTTTAAAGTTTTTATGATTTTAATATTAAAATGTATATTATTGTTGGTGATATTGATCGATAATTAATGTTTATTAATAAAAAAACAGCCATGTACGAGTCGGACTCAGATGCACAATGGGTACCGTATTAGAAATAAAATCAGCATCACGCTGTATCCCGCACACAATAGGGTAGGCAGAGGGAAGCTAGTGTAAGACACTCCGTTCCCCACTCTCTGCCGAATTCTGGAGGTATTGCGTGTTAAGTGGCAGAACTCAACGCCGCGCTTTGCCTCGCCACCAGAGCGAAGAAATGGAAATATAAATTTAAGTAAATAGTTCATCT
>JAATLQ010032487.1:0-16043 GCA_013421005.1 Heliconius erato x Heliconius himera
TCATCGCAGTCGTGGCGCAGAGGCACAGGTGTGTGACTGTAAACGTTGTAGGTTCAATACCCACTCGAGAAAATAAAATATTTATTTATATTTTCATTTCTTCGCTCTGATATCGAGGAAAAGCGCCGCGTTGGGTTCCGCCATTTAACACGCTATGCCTCCAGAATTCGGCGGAAAATGGGGAACGGAGTGTTTTAATACTAAGTTTCTTTTGCCTACCCTTCCGTGTGCAGGATACAGCGTAAAACAGATTCCCTTATATAAAGACGACGGTCAGCTCACTGTTCAATTATCATATTAATACATCATCGCTAGTGAACTCCCGAGTAGAAGCTAGTTTTTGCTTCCAGGAAAATATAAATAACTTAATTTCTTCAAAGAGGCCGGTAGTAACGCAGAGGCACACAGTGTGACTGTAAAATCGACTGGTTGTGGGTTCGATCCCCACTCGAGGAAATAAAATATTTATTTACATTTATATTTGCATTTCTTCGCTCTGGTCGACACCAGGCACAGCGCGGTGTTGAGTTCCGCCACTTTATAATTATCATCATAAATTATTATTGTTAATTAAATCATATTGTATTGAGTAGTATAAGGCAGAATATAATTATATTAAATAGCGGGTGGTGTAATGCGAGGTATTATATTATCTGTTACACTTTATATTATCGCTCAATGAAATAATTGTTAGTAGGTTATGAGAATAAAACCCATTAATCATATAAACAAGTTTGATGTTGGGCTTCAAATGAATCCTTTCATTAATTTTAATTAATAATCCAGCATAAAGCTGTAGTTAAATATAACTAGACTGTTAAGCTTAAGGAAATGTTTTAATATGAATAATTACACAAAATATGTTCTTTAGAAGTTCCTGATTAAGAAATATTTTGTGTTTTGTTATTTTAGTATAAATATTTTTCTATGGAAAAATTAAGATTCACGTCCATATTTCTTATATGCTAAAAATTTATAATAACCAGTAAGGAGCTAAGCATAAATATTTTTACTTCAAAAATATGAACAAAATTATATGAATCTACTTACAAATATAACTGAAATAGGTCAGTGGTGGCGTAGGGGCACAAAGCGTGACTGTAAAATCGACTGGTTGTGGATTCGATCCCCACTCGAGGAAATAAAATATTTATGTACATTTTCATTTCTTCGCTCTGGTGTAAAGGCAAAGCGTGGCGTTGAGTTCAGCGAAAATCTTAACACTAGGTTCCCTCTGCCTGCTGTGTGCCGCATACAGCGTAAAGCTGATTTGATTTGATTTGGTAAAAGTAAAAGACAAACGGGAAAAACTCATCTCAGTTATATACATATCTGTAGAATGGCAAGCGTCCACTGTGAACCATTCGAAATCCGTTTTGTGATTTGTGAGTAGCGTCGACAGCTACTCGTATGTATGAGAATGGTTTTACAGTCGGACAGCGTTCGTTTGGATTCTAAAGGGACGCTGTCCGATTGTGAATATATAAAAGAGCCGTCATATTTTTAAGTTTGGAATATAGTTTTTGTTGTACGTAAGTTATTTATTTATAAGTTCTTTCAATTAAATTAAAATGGATAATTCCTTTGTTCAATATTTTCTGTAGAATCCAAAAAAAAGTGCTGAAGATTTTTTTTACCTATTTGAAATCTGAAAAGATTTATAAATATTATATATTTAAATGTAACACAGCATAACCATATTTATGTTACTTTTATTATTTTATAGTTTTTCAATGAATAAATCACACGTTAATATTTTAAGTTCAACTTGATACACTATGCTATCTTTTTCAAATTAACCTTTTATTATCTAAAACGATAAAATCGAACTATAAAATTTGTACTTATTTTACATTACTATAATGAAGTAGGCACAGTGAAATAACACATATATTATAAGTAAGTTCTTTGATTTTCACGATTATTACACATTTTAAATGAAACTATATTAACCGGATTAATCGCGTAAATCAAAGTTCAAGTCAAAGTCAAGTCCGTGGTCACGGGTAGATTGAAGTGGCATTCGTCTGTCAGTTGACATAATTATTATATCAAACTATCGCCAACGATTTTGCCCTGGATTCTTGCAAAGTGAGCTGATACTATCTTGCCCATTGGTATGGTGGGTTTGAGACTTCGTATTAAAATAATTTTATTTAAAACACAAACATTCTAAGAACGAAGCGATGATAAAAATTGTGGTCGTGATGGCGGAGCGGCACAGAATCTGACGGAGTGTCCTGATATAAGGTTCCCTCTACGTCCCTATATACGAGATACAGCGTAAATCTAATAAATATAAACACGTTTGTATATATTAATAGAATTATCATATAATAAGTGACATAGTATTGTTTAAACAGAAAATTACGGTAAAAAGCCATACATAGCTGTATGTACATTGTACTAAAGTTGAGAGGGTAAATGCTAACGTATTGTATTATGCAGCCTTTGTTAGAATTCTACTTTTGTTATTGTGCTATTGTGTAACATATCAAAGTAGTGAGAACTGCATATAATAAACTTTAATATATTAAAAAGTTTCTTTGTTATTCACTTATACAAATTCATTAACAATAAATATATACATGCTTTATCAAAAATTATGTTATGGACTAAGTAACGTAATTTAATAAAAATGTTAAAAATTTCTCTCCCAAAAGCTAGTCCTTAATAATATAACAATAAATACAAGTCAAATTATCATTATAAAGTATTTGAATGTAATATTTGAGTAATTATTACACAAAAGAACTTTTGGCAGGAATGCAAGATAGTAGCGAATAGACTATAAATAAACAATTTTTCATCTCATAAAATTCTTATAATAATAGGAAAACTGCAAATTTATTTAGATTTTATAACAGTGCCACGTGGAATTGAAGCATGGATGTATTTTGATTTTTCTATCATAATTATTAAAACAAAGCCAAATTGATCATAAGAATATGTTTGTTCATACGCCATGTTTTTAATTATTCTTAGGTGCTTATATGTTAAGTGGCTTATTATATTTTATATATATGTTACGTCTGTGGATTTCTGGTGGATTCTGTTAACAAAATTAGATATAGCTAGTGGTATAAATGAATAAGTGCTTTTTACCCGACTGCGCGACGTAAAAACAGATAATGCTGTAATAAATGTGAAATAAAAAATATATTATAAAAAACAAAAAATCCGAATTAAAAAGAAAAAAAATAAACGCAATAGTTCATTAGGATTAACAGCCGGGATCTATTTTTTACCCATACTTGGTTAAAAAAAACGCAATACGTTTGTTTTGTTTTAGTTTTATGCAGTCGGGCTTTTTTTTTATAAAATATTCCCGTGTTTCTATTCAAAGGCAAACTCAATTCAAACGACATACGCACGATTAACATCTTAGTTCTGGCGATGCGTCAAACGGCGGTTCAGAGAGACAATAACCGTTGTACGCACTGACACTCGAATGAAGCCATATAAAATGATGAAGAGGTTGATAGAATCTATTGTGAGCTCTCTATTCCACTTACCACCATTTTGTAGCAGTATTTGATGTTTTATCGGCAGTCAAAATAAAAAAAGCTATTGTTGACGTCGAATATATAAATGCTTATTTTCTTATGTGAGTGTGCGTGCGTGTCATTGTATATCTTTTTTTATCTAATCCTACATTTCGTCATAAAATTCCAATTTTGTTTTGTTTTGCTAGTAGCTGTTTCTTATACGAACCTAACTTTAACTTATGGTTGCTTTGCCACCTCTCTTTATTGATAACATGATTATATATAATTAAACAGAGGCCAGTCGTGGTGCAGCGGCACGAGGTGTGACTGTAAAACCGACTGGTTGTGGGTTCGATCCCCACTCGAGGAGATGAAATATTTACTTAAATTTATATTTCAATTTCTTCGCTCTGGTGTCGAGGTTAAGCGCGGCGTTGAGTTCGGCCACTCAACACGCAATGCCTCAGGAATTCGGCAGAAAGTGGGGAACGGAGTGTCCTAACACTAGGTTCCCTCTGCCTACCCTGCTATGTGCGGAATACAGCGTGAAGCTGATTTAATTTAATTTAATATAATTAAACCAGAACAGTGTTTGACTAAGACGATTTTCATTATTGATATTAATAAACTTACGCCAAAGGAGATTTGTGTTATGGCGACATTTGAAGGCTCATTTAATCATTCATACAAATCCTTCTCTAAGTGTCGGATCAATTAGACGGTAAGTAATTATGCATGCAGGAAGTAAATGGTAAATATGTAGAGGTATGTGATTTATCTGTTTTATTGTCATATATATATTTTTAAAACATTTACTAATGCAAAATAGTAAGAAGTGTTTGAAATAAATTCAAATTTATAAAATAAATCAGAGGCCAGTCGTGGCGCAGCGGCACGAGATGTGACTGTAAAACCGACTGGTTGTGGGTTCGATCCCCACTCGAGGAGATGAAATATTTACTTAAATCTATATTTCCATTTCTTCGCTCTGGTGTCGAGGTTAAGCGCGGCGTTGAGTTCTGCCACTCAACACGCAATTCCTCCAGAATTCGGCAGAAAGTGGGGAACGAAGGGTCTTAACACTAGGTTACCTCTGCGTACCCTGCTGTGTGAGGGATACAGCGTGAAGCTAATTAAAATTTATCTCTTATATTAATCTTCTTCCTCCTGGCATTAATCCCGGTTGTTGCCAAGGTCTGCTTTCCTACTTAAACCACTCCACTTTGCACGATCTTTAGCGTCCTCGGTGGTTAGACAATTGGCTCTCATATCCTGTATCACGACATTCAACCAGCGCTTTCTTGTAGGTCCGGAAGGTCTCATTCCAGGGATTGTTATTGCAAGGCACTTGCATTCGATATAGTTACTTCTTAGGCCGACGCTTAACGTGGCCAAACCAAAATGCCACAAATGAAGAACTGAACTGTACTGTTAATTATGTTTCTTTAATTTATATCAACGAAAAAACAGGATGACATCACCTTGGCCTCCTTTTTGTCGAGTAATGTCAAGCAGAAAAAATAAATATTGTAATATAAAAAATAAAAAAATATTAGAAACAATTATATATTTATTGTAAGTATAGACATAAAATTAAATTGCTATTATGTATAATTTACGCAGGCAAACTAATGCCTTGAGTTTATTCAAATGACTTTACTTAACATCTTTTTTTTAATGAAACAAACTTTAAATGTTTAGCTGAATTAAAACAAAGCAATTGGTAAATCATTTTTTTAATACTTATTTAGAAAACGTATAAAAAAATGAACGCAGCGGGACTCGAACCCGCGCCTCCTGGAAACCGACCAGGCGCTCTGACCACTAAGCCATGCGTTCTCGCCAAGCTACGTCGAAATTTTTATACGCTTTTTACAACTTATTTATGTTGTTAGCATCTCTGTAGGGACATTTTTACAAATTTCCGCTACCCAAAGATAATTACTAAGAATTATCGTTTGGCAAGAGAGAAACTATTTTTTAAATATTTTTAAACATTTTTAAAGTGTTATTCCACACTTAGGAAAGAAAAATACTTAGACTCGAACCCGCGCCTCAAGGACCGAGTCCCGCTGCGTTCAAATTTTTATACGTTTTCTAAATAAGTATTTTTCTTTCCTAAGTGACTCCTAAGTGAGTGGAATAACACTTTAAAAATGTTTAAAAAAAACATTTTTTTAATTTTAGAAAGTATTTTATTAACTATAAAAATGTTGATAGTTTTTATAATTCTATTAGAATTAAACAAGCAATTAGACAAAAAAAAAATCTAAAATAAAAACTTAAATGAATTTTGATCAAATTCTAATCTCTAATAATACGTCAGTTATCTTATAATAAATCATTACACCATTCGTACATGACGAATGTTACAATAAAAAGTAAATAAAAAGAATTAAACCGATTTTACCGCTCGCGTTTTTGCTCCTTTAATCGGTTAAGTCGTTTCCTTAGATAAGCGTCGACAAACAGAAAAACCAACAAACAGACAAAATTTTTAAATATCATTGTTTCTGGTTTTACTACTTTGTTAAATGTCTCCAATAATATTTATTGATAATTTTAATGAAAATCGAAAATGCCACCATGGTTTTAATCATTTTCACATAAGAAATCTTAAGTGCACTGCAAGCATATATTATTAATTAAAACAGGAACGTAATTTCCAGTACTTAAACAAACAAATAATTCACAAATTTAAGCGGGCGAAGTCGCGAGGTGGTTTCTAGTACTATATATAGAGATAGAGATAAACCTTTCGTTTTCCGGAGTATTTTACGAGGGTTCAACAAATCCCCGAAATGGTTCCGTTTGATGATCAAACATGCCAATTGTAGCCTCAAACTCGAATTTCAATTTACTACCGAGCCCTTGTATCGATAGAAGCCTATATTGGAAACCAACTGCATAAAACTGCATAAAAAAGATAAAATAAAACAAAATAGTTCATTAGGATTAATTAATATATAATCTCTTAAAAAAATAAATACGTACAGGAAATTATAAAAACAAGTATATTATTTAAGTGAATATAGTTTTTCGCATTATTTGTAATATACTATTACGACGGTAGATAAATTTTAACATTGTAATCTCCGCGTGAGAAATATGATAAAAAGGACAGATTGTGATTTATAAATTAACATAGGTTCCGTATTGTGGCAGTCACATGAATAACTTTTTAAATTTAACTTAAATGAAAGCGACGAGTAAAATAAATATAAGTACATATTATACAAAATCAAAAGTATTCTATATTATAAAATAAGTCAAACCAAATTTAATTTGAAGATGAAATTTTTTATATAGATATTCAACAGAGATTTAATCCCAGAATTTCTCAACTTAAAGACACAGATCACGTTCTTATCGCATAAACTTTTCGCCTTAAGTTAGAATTTAATTATTTCTTCGACTTTATTTGGAAGGTCACCACAAATCAGTTGCTAGCAATCCCCTCCAACATCTTCAACCGAGTGCCTTATTACTATTTCTCACGACTTCATGTCTAAACCACCGCTTTCTCATTTTCAAGTAAATTAAACCGTTCTATTGACGTCTCCACCTTTATTTAGAGAAGCCGCCTCAGTCAGACGACGCTCTCAAGTTTACTTTCGAGTGTTGTCTTGTCTACTATCGGCGCATCAAGTTTCTAACTTCATTTATTGTGAAATTGTTTTTGTTGGACGTGTAATATATAAATGCCTCCAGGACTTGACAGAAAGTGGGGAACAGTGTGTTTTAACACTAAGTTCCCTCTGCCTACTCTGTCGTGTGCGAGATACAGCGTGAAGCTGATTTGCCATGAATATTATTATTTTTTTTACTCTATTGCATGATGCCCAAAGTTCATATTGTTACAGTAGTTCATATTGTTAAATTATATAATCAGAACACAGAATTTTGTATAACAATTTGTAATATGTATGAATCTTTAAATTTAAACATTTCATAATGAATACAAATTTATTATTCGTTTCTCTCTTAATGTTCTAAAATATTTAATCCATTCGAGAATATGAATAAAAATTAGCAAAAAAAATCAATAAAAATTGTAAATGCGGGCGCACGATTTCCATTAAATCTATAATGCGCTTAGATTTTCCACTTTGTAAATCAGCACTTCCTCAGCCGCACTTAGTACGTGATCGTGCCTAACCACAGCTTGTACAATCAGTCACTTGAGACATTATCAGCACTATATGTATGTATAGTATGATTAATTGATTATATTACCATTGATTTAGTATTAAAACTGGTAAAAATGTAAAATTTTCTGTGTCTATTTGAACCTTTCGTAAAAATAAAATATATGTTATAATACTGATATAAATAAAATATTACAATGTGTTCAATGCCGGAAAATATAAAGCGAAGTAAAATTTAAGAAATAGTGCACACGAATGTATGTATAGTAAGTGTATTGGTTTTTGGTTCTTTCATCTTTCTCAATGTTTCTGAGACTAAAACTAAACTAAACTAGCTTCACGCTTTATCCCTAGCGGGGTAATCAGAGATAACGAAGGGCCAAACGCTACGGTCTCTATATACCTCTTTCGCCTCGTCCACTGTCATTAACCTCTTCATACATGCCCTCCGGGGGGTCCTCCAGCTTTTTACGTGACCTTCCTCCAGTATCTTTGATACTGTGTTTTCGAAGGTCAACCGATGTCTCCCCCTACCTCTCTTACCGATTAATTCAAACACTTAAGTTAATAAATATCTTAAATTGCAATTCTTAAAGGGAAACTTAAAAGCCTCGAAAGCTAACTTGCGACAGCGTAATCGATTCTGTCGCGCGATCGGCAATGAATCGCCGATGTTTTCCAAGATTTAGTTCTTTGTAAGTCTGCTCAAGCGTTCTCAACTAACAATTCGTTTCCGTTATTAGAACTTTAATATTAAAAAGAACATTTTTTATCAAATCGCAGTGAACGTTGAAAATTGAAGTACTCGATCTACATATTTTTATTGAAAGGTATATATATAAATATACGGGTCATGTATACGTATTACAATAAAAATAGTGTCTATTTTTTAAATTTTATACTATATCTTCACGCTGTATCTCGCGTATAGCAGTGTAGGCAGAGGGAACCTAGTGTTACGGCACTCTTTTCCCTAATTTCCGCCAGATTTTCAAGACATTACATGCTGACGGATGGAACTCAACACCGCATTTTATCTGTTATCAAAGAGAGGTAATGGGAATATTGAATAATTTATTGCCTGAATGGGAATCGACCCATAAATATTAAATTTTCCCGACACGATATGTGGCTGTTCATTTAGTACTTGTACCGATCCCGATATAAATGAGAAAATATGTAAATACCGCTTTTGATATTAATATTAAATGGCACCATTTAATATTAGTACTAAACGGTTGAATTATGATTACGCAACAAAAAAGTCTGAAATCTTATAAATGCATAGCTTTATCTCAAGCCTTATAGGCAAAATAATTTTAAATCAATAAGAAAATAGTATAACATTCATAATAAGCTTACAAACGTCTATCTGTTTTGGAGCTCTATCAAACACGGCAACGTCAGAAGCTGTTTGATGCAAACCAGCGCTCAACGAAGTTACCTTCTAAAATCAGTCACTAAATAGACTTTGTTCCTTGAGTTGTGTCCTTTGCGTTTGTTTCACGTAATTCGGGTCTTCAAACGTTTGAGCGTTGCTAAAAATTGTGTTATGGCGAGAATTGGTATTATTATATACACCATCGTACAATCTATATGTGCGTTTCTCCATGCTAAACTCAAAAACGGCTTAACCGATTTAATTACATTTTTGTCATATTTTAGTTATGTAGTAAAATGATATTATTATTAGTAAATTAATAATTACTTTGTAAGAGCTGTCGCTAGTGATGTTGTTATTTTAATGAATACTTTACTTAGTTGAAAAATCTCTGTTTTGCAATAAATAATTTCTTAGTAGTCTATCTATAAACTACTGAAAAATATTAACCTTATAAAACTATTAGGTCAATCAGATTTACCTGAATATAAATCTGCTTAAAATACGAACGAATATCGTATGGATTTGTCAGATGCCGGAAGGATTGGGATATATCCCTACAAAACTCAAAAGAACTTAGTAGTAAGCCGTAAATAGCAGTTTAATTCTTTATTGTTTTGCCCAAATTTATTTATGTGGAGATCTTTTATATCTTCTTTTTTCTTCGACTTCCTATATTTTTTACACTATAAGAGGTCACAATATATGTATGTGCATAAGTGTAAAGTTATATTTAGATTACTCTGAGCAGCAAACCTAGTGTTTTGACGCCCAGCTATCAAAATTAAAATTTACAACGATTACGGGTAATTTCAAACAATGTTACATAGCATTACGATAAAGGCTTCTGAATTAAATACACAATATTTACTTATAGATTGATCATGTTATAAATATAGTGATAGTGGCGCAGGGGCACAACTAAGACTCGGCGGAAAGTGTCGGAATCGGAGTGTCTTAACACTAGGTGCCCTCTGCCTACCCTACTGTATGCGGGATACATATTCTTTTATCAAAGCCCAATAGCAAACGATGATTAAATAATCAGAAAAGAGAAGAAAAAAATAGAGGAATATATCATTATGCAGGCCTCAAGTCTATGCTACGTCTACCAGGTCCTGTGTCTTACAAGAGCTATTTCCATTCGATTGTATTTTTTTAATGTTTCTTACCTCAGAACTTTTGATTGGGTGAATCGATTTCGATGGATTTTTTTTATTTGATAGCTTCCCGTGTGGTCCCATATTTTTTTGGTCCATTTCTGACAATGGTATCTATGAGAAAATCACATAGGTCTTAAATTTACATCAGGTATGTGCGCGACAAATGGATGAATAGCTCAATATAACGCTAACCAATGCCAATAATTGCGATGCCTTTTTTACTTGAAAGGACTTTTTTATTTCAAAAATAGTTTGCTGAAAGTTTGATTAGGTTCTGATTATGGAATCCGGTTGAAAATGGTATCTGTGAGAAAATCATATAAGTGTTAAATTTGCATTAGTTATGTGTAATTCTATACTGTAGTAATTCGATATTGTGTAGTGTGTGGTAAGGCTTTAGTAGCAGCAGCTTGCACCGACTTCAAAAATATATATATTTTTAAATTATTTTTGTTTAACAAAATCATAGTACGTTTTACATGATGTAAAATTATTTTATTCTTTTTAGTTCGTTGTTTGAAGTCGTCGTTTATTTTTGTTAAAAATTAATTTATGTTGGATATGATTTATGATGGGAATATTTTTATTTTACCACTTGTATCGAAGCTTACTAATTAACGCACTGTACGAGCGTTGTTTTATATTCTACTATTAATTTTTTTTGGTTAAAAAAGAAACCAGAAAATAGATGATTCACTATTTTTACGCAAAAAAAGTAAAACCAAAAGATATATAACACTTAAATATAATAAATGTGAGTTATTTTATAGTAAAAAAATATATATTCAAAAACGTAAGCCGCTGTATTACATCTCATTACGGTTCAAGTCGTTCCGGCCGCTTTTAACGTTTACTTTACACAACTTCAATCTTATAACTTAAGATGACTTTCATGTTAAAAGTCTTTCGAATATAAATTAATTAGAGAGTTTCTGTGCTTTATAATTCAAAAGGAATAAGCTTTGAATATAATATTTACTGTGTACAATCCTTTTTACTGTTGAGTAGCGGATCTCAAAATCACGGTTTCTTCTTATGAAAAAAATGTTTATCCCGAGTGGGAATGGAATCCAAATAGTATTTACAGACCATTTTTGTTTTGTTTGTAATTACAGCAATGTAATTTTTACTGTTATATTAATCTCACATTTCATTTTCACAATCCACATTTATTTAACATAAAACAAAAATGTGTCAGCACCAGCTGATCTAGTGGTTTCGTGATATGCTTTCAACTAAGATAAGAGATATGTAAAATAAAAATCTCATGCGATTTAAAAAGTATATATAAATTACTTTGTTTATTTAATAAATGTGAATGAAAAATACTTTAAAAACATGCACGTTGGACTATTTCCAATTTCGCTGAACTCATGAATAGGTCAAAACCAATATATTATGTAATGCTCTGAAATTCATATAAGTTCTACATCCTACATGCAGATTTACGCAGCATAGTTCTTGTAAAGAAATGTAATTTGATAATTCTTCATAAATGAGTGATGACCCCTATCTCTCTTACCACTCATTTTCCCATTATAAATCTTTTTTGCTATTCTTTCATCGCTCATCGACGGTTCGAAAACACAGTATCAAAGATACTAGAGGAAGATCACGTAAAATGCATGAGGACCCCCAGGAGGGCATGTATGAAGAGGTTGATGACAGGTGACGAGGCGAAAGAGGTATGTAGAGAGTGTAGCGTTCTGGCGCTCCGTTCTATCTGACTACCTCTCTGACATTAGGGATAAAGCGTGAAGCTAAGTTAAGTTAAGTTAGGATAATTCTTCATGGATTTGCGCACAGACTATAATAGTATTACACTATCAGAATGTAATACTCAGATGCTTGATGTGGTTATTCTCACAAAGATCATCCAATATTCTTTTGACTTCTTACCTAGAAAATGAAAGTAAATTACAAAATCTGTTATATTATTCATATTAACAACAACTCATAATAAAATTAAAAGCTCGAGACCCTTAATAGAGTACCCTTGAAAGGAGGCTCTGATAAGCATTTTTTCAATATTCTGGAGTTTCATAGTGCTTGACTTTAAATAGAATGCTTGTTTAGCTTTCGTTTAGATAAAATAAATTAGCCATTGAAATTTCATAATTATGAATTTTCATTAAATTAAGTTTTACTTCCCTTTCAAAGAAACAAAATTTGTTTCTTTATAATGCTTTATACAGAATCGTATTAGGCAAGTAATGCGCATTTTGCTTAGCTAGAATAAAAAAAAGTATACATATTAAATATAATATAAATATATTTTGTATATAAATAGTATAGGTATATAATGATTGTTTCGAATAGAAATTAAATTTAAAACCGTCAATGCGTCTTTATACTTTGTTAACGAGAATCATGCATTTATCTTGAAAGAAGATGGAATAACTTTTTATAACATACAAGTATTTTAATCTGTCAAATCAAATTCAAACCTGATCTATATTTCAACAATACTACAGTTGCTACTATCGCAAGTGTCCCTCGGTGATAGTAGATCGTGACACAAAGATTGAATACACAGCTTGGAAATAATGTATGGGAGTTGAAAAGGACGAAGTAAGTAGGAGGAGTAGTAAGCATCAGGAGGGCTCCAGAGGCGATGCTCCTTATTATATACGTGTTTTAAATGTTGCAATTTTATTTGGCAAATATAAGAAAACAATTATAACAGATATCTTTATGCTTATAATACTGCTTATATGATAGAAATTCAAGCAGGTGAAACATGGAGTAAAATCAAAGAGAATATACATTAGGAAAAGAAAAGAAAAAAAATACGTGCAATGTGTGTGAAACAGTAAAATAAGAAAACGGTACCAGCGCAAAGACTAGAATATATAATTTTTATTGCTACGAAAAATATCCCTCTATGATATTTTATACGAAGTTCTAAGCTAAGGGAATATGAGAGTATATTACAGTATTCCTTAGGGCTTTAGCATTAAACCCGACACCGGATATGATATAACTATTGCAACAGAACTAAATAATATAGTAGAATAAGATTTAACAAAAAGCTGTACGTTTGTAGTGCTGCGTAAATTTTAATCCAGCGTATTTGCTGTCGAGGCCAGTCGTGGTGCAAGGACACAAGTGTGTTACTGTAAACGCGACTGCTTGTGGGTTCAATACCCATTCGAGAAAATGAAAAATATCTGCCTGCCTACACTGCTATATGCGGGGGACAACGTGAATGTAAAAAAATATATACTCTTTCATTTATCATTACTCCAATATCGGTTTTCAAAATCTATAAATTACTCTCTATAAATTAGTAAATTTTTGGTCAATAAGCAAAATAATTCTCAAATCGTCAACCAAAAGTAAGCTTTCAAAATATTATTCTACCTCATATAAGATATTGCTTCTAAATAAGCTCAATACAATATATTTTATGGTTATTCACGCTCAATTTGTTTCCTTAACGCTATTAATAGTGTCTATCTGAGAAAACTTTCCAAATAGAGGAACTAAAAGTTTTCCTGTCGAACCCGTTTTAAATAATAGATGAATTCTCCTTATATTACGTTTTATCTTTTCGAATTGTCTGCGAATTAAAGCTTTGAGTGACTTTTATTTACTGACTAGCGACCAGCTCGCGGCTTTGCCCGCTTAAATTTCAAAATATTTTTTAATAAGTACACGGAAATTACGTTCCTGTTTTAATATATATTGTATGGTTTAATTGTTTTATTTAAGTTTTTATAGGAATCGTCAATTTGAATGAGTTAATTCGTTCACTACTATGTAAAGTCGAAAGCAGTTGTGGCGCAGGGGTACAAAGTGTGCCTTTAAATCGACTGGTTTTGAGTTTTATCCCCACTCGAGGAGATGAAATATTTATTTACATTTATATTTTCATTCCTTTGCTCTGTTTTTGCGTTTCTTTGCTGATTCTTTTTTTTCAATTACTATCAACAGTACAATGTTGATACTAATGTGGGTAACATAATAATTATTGAATATTTTTTCGATAATAATCAAAAAGAAAACATCTCAACTCAACGCCGCGCTTTGTCTCGACACCAGAGCGAAGAAATGAAAATATATATTTTACATTTATGTAAAAATACAAACAAAAGTTGCAAATACATTTTATAAGAGCAATACAAAAGAGGAAATTCCCACAACAAAGAAGTAGGAAGCAGTGCCAATAAAAGAGGACGATTGTATCGCGTTTGACGGAAGGGCAAAGGTGATCACGATTTCAATATCCACGTTAAACATTGAAAATTTTACTTTAAAAAGAAAATATTTCAAGTAAAATCTTCAATTACCTTACTTATTAATGTTCTTAAATTACCTGTAATGTATTATAACATAAAATAGTGTTACATTTGATAATATTATTTGATTTGTTAGAAATTGGAAGCGGTTAACGTTTTAAAAAAAAACACGATAAAAACACACGTCGTCTATATATTTCTAAACTATTTGGAAAGAGATATTATGTAATTGCAATAAGTGATATGTATCACCTATTAAAATTGTAAGGAAACTAGTATGAAGTACTAGTTTCCTTCCAATAAGGGCCGTTGCTACAAGCAACTGCTCTCGATTGACACAATTTCACTGCTTTTATAGTAATTTTCACCTAAATCTACTCCTATATATACAGTGTTTTTGTCATCACCACTTTAAATGAAACCACTGTTTTATCTACTCTATATAAACCTAATACAATTAAAACAAAAGAGATTTTTCCGAAAATAAAAAAGTGATTTATTCAAACAAAATATAAAAAAAATATTTTTCACGACTCTTTAATCAATCTTCTTGTGACTAATTGGAGGCTGGATTCAATAATAAGTTATTTTGTTTTTTACACTTGTAATAGATATATTGCGCGAAATTGAATGAAAACAATAATTAATTAATAAACAAATCTAAAAACAATACAGCTTCATATTTTTGACGCAGCAGGAACCGAGAACAAGTTATATTTCTTAGTTACGTTCCGTCCAATTTTCAAAACATTGTGTATTGAGTGGCAAAACTTCATTTCGCGCTTTGTATACAAAACGAAGATAAGAAAATAAGATAAGATCCAAAAGTTCATAAATACAAATATAAACTAGCCCCAAGGAGGGGGTCAAATACACACTCGACGGGATAGTCAGACCAATAGATATTTTTAAATGCACTTACATTTTGTTTTAGTCGAAAACAACAAACCAATGGTTGTTTTCTGATGGTCTGAATTATGAAGACAAGTTGTAGTGTATATAAATGTTATAATAAATCTGTAAGAAAATGCAGCATAATAAAAGTATTATAGTGCTAAGCGTAAAAAACCTACAACGTGGCATTTATAGGCAGTCTCCATTTAAATATCTAAATAGAAAAATTCGTAAGCTACACAGGATAAAATTATATTTTATATACAGCCATCACCAAAGTTTTTTGATATAATTCCAATCTGTATGAATGAAGCCGTTTTTAATCTATTTTGCACTATCGATGTTTTTCTGTAGAGCTCGGTTCATAAACGGCTCGGTTCGGATTATAATAGGTATGGACGGATTGAAAAAGAACTAGAAGGCAAGAGCGGATTTGTTTAGGCTTTTATGTTATTACTATAATTTTTTGGTTTTAAATGGGGAGGTAGCTTCTCCACTGTCAAAATGATCTTAGTAAAAAAAAATCTAGTGTAGATTATTTTTGTAATAGGTATTTTTATTTATCTCTTTATAACAACGCTATTAAAAGCAATAACGACTTGATATTAAATCAGTGGTATTTATAAATCGTTTTCGGGTTTCAAACTGGGTTTCAAAGGATTACTGAAAATGAGGTAAACTTTATTATTAAATTTGGTAATGACAGAATTCCAATGCGAGAGCACTTG
>JAATLQ010032487.1:16053-30413 GCA_013421005.1 Heliconius erato x Heliconius himera
AATATGACTAAAATTAATAATATTAAAACCAACGCTGAAAATTCTCGAACGTTGAATATTGACCTGAATATCGCACATTCGGTGAGAAATAGTATTACAACTGCTATTTTGACTGTTAAAAGCTTAAATTAAAAAGCGCGATAGGATCGGAATGTCCAATAAAGTCACAGTTTTATTCTCACATAACCACATTTTAGAAGGAATGTCACCAAACAGAATTAAAAGCTTAAGAACCAAAGTAATGTAGATAGAGAAAGAGAGTAGAGTGTAAAGAGAGAAAAACCCATAGCATACGCGAGCATAGCAGACCGCTAGTTTATAAAAGAAATATGCAACTTTGTAGTGATTTAATTTCCATAAAGTTCATTGCATTGCATATTTCCTTTAGGAATCGAACTCATGAGCTTTTGATTTTATGCTACAACTTAAACAAATAGGCCAATTTATATGTCTATTTTGTGATCGTAAGTCAAGCCTATCTCTATAATAATCTTACAGGCTTCTAAAGCTTTAACAAATGACAATATTAGACAAAACGGACACCGCATTCGATGAAAATGCTATCAAATATGACGCTTCTAGTAGAACTTTACGAACAACTAATCTACACAGATATGCGCCAACTTGCTAACTGCAAGCACAAAATACAGTAACTGCCAAAGTAGAGTTCGTGAACAGGTGTGAATGTTTTTGAATAGATTATTTATGCTCTCTGAACGTGTTCTTAAAGAGAATAAACAACAATTGAAATTTAAAGCTTATAATATAAAACTATGTTCTACGAAAACATTTAAATTAAAAAAAAAATCTTTAAAAGAATCGGCAATTTTATATGTTAACTTCTGAAGATTGCCATCATTTTAACATATTTTAATTTAATTTATCGGGTTATTGTTAATGTCCTTTCTATAATTAGATTTTAATTCTTATCAAGATAAATATACAATTAAATGAAAAAATAACAAAATTAATATATAATGGAGGTCCTCGGTGAAAGCTTGCCCACAGCGACCCCTGCCAGTCCTTTTGAGTCCATCCACCACGTGTACCTTACGAGAAAGCATTGATAAAGTCAGTAAATACCCAAGGCGGTGTGTCAAGTAGTGACGGATGCGGGATTGGGGACCGCCACCGAACACGCCAAGTCCAGATCGTCGGGAAATATTAGATGTGATGGATAACAGAGATCTGAATGTAGTTTGTGTGATTGTGATCAAATGAAAGTGTAATGACAGAACCAAGTTCCAATGAAGGAAGTGGTATTTCTGGGTAAGTATGTTTAGTAAAGAGGGAAGGTGCTGGTAACAAAGTTAACGGTGACAACCTACATTGATGAGAAATTGAGATAATCTACAGTTAATTAAGACAGAGAGAATCTAGAACTAAGACACTATGTTATCCGTTTTCCATTTAGATATATAGTGTGTAAAAAAATCCATATAAGCATTTTTAGATGCTTCTCAAGTGCTCAAACTTCTTCTACAAAATATGTTTGTATAAGGGACTAAAAGTATGATTCCTTTTATCCGTTATACAAACTATAGAGAAGTTAAAGCAAAAGCTTTCAAAGGGAATAAGTAAATATCTAAGGAGCTTGAGCTGTAATATATGTATGACAAATATAAAAGACATTAGGAGTAAGGTTGATATTGTATATCTAAGGAAAACATATTTATGCAACAGTTAACGAGGTTCTTCTATTCGAAACAAACTTATTGTTTTACTATCACATTTTTTTACAATCCTTTTTCCAGCTTTTTCTGAAATTCAAACTTAGCTTAGCTAGAGCCCTTTCAACTGAACCTTACTTCAACTAGCGTCTTTAATAACAAATGTTGCCCCCTTTTAAGGATATTATTATTTAGAATTTTACCACAAATGTACATTTTTCAGATGTTTTCATTGCACATTCTAAAAATGGCTGCAAGCTTGCGTCAGGTCCAAATCGTCAGATTAGTAATAAGAGTTTTTTTTTTCAGGTTAACTTAACATCTGACGCGCTCGATCAATTTTTTTGTCATGGTTTTTCAACTCTTACGTACAACCACCTCCATCATGGAAATAGTCAGATTAACATACTTACATTTTTAAGAATACGTAGAAAATGGATGAGAACAATAATAGAAGAGACTGCACTTAAACTGTTGTATGCAATACATACAACAGTTTTTTTTTACATTTTTGAAAATCTATAGCCGTTCACCTCTTCCATAAAAAGATATGTATAAAATTTATGACATTTATTTCCTGTTATCATCTAATCTTCGCAATCCAATAGGGCTCTATGACACTCAAGTAAACCCCAATTTAGCATCATCGGCTCCCGTACAATAACGTAAATGTCAAATTTACTGCTGAAAAGTCGAAGGCCTAAAAGGAAAAAGCTTCTTTGATAAACTAAATCCCCAGGAGTTCAGTGCAGACGTTCCCGTATGCACACAAAGAGCTGCGCTCAATCAACTCTCAAAGCAACTAAAGTAGACGTGAACGAGGCGGCGAGGTCACAGAGCCCGCGAGTCGTTACCTTCCACTACCTGCCTATTGCATGTTTAGTTTAACTACGTGGATGTTGAAACACATTTCCTGTGAATATGAGGATTGTTCTTACTATTAACTGTTTATATATGAGAGATTATATAGACTGTAAACGCAATAGTTGTGGGTTCAATTTCCACTTGGGGAAATTAATTATTTCCAATTTCTTGCTTTGGTAACAAAGGAAAGGGCGGCGTTGAATTCCGCTGCTCAATAGGATTGGAAAACCCGCTTAGAATAAAATTAAAAAATATATTTATAATGTAACATACAATATACATATAATAAGTGGCGTATATAAATTTGTTATGTTGAAAGAAAACTATAAAAGCTTTGAAGTATTTGATTGAATTCTGGCATCGATTTCCACAGTAGCACTAATAAAAAAATATTTTTTTTTGCAAGCGGCTTAAATTCGAAAATTGAAGTACCGAGTGTAATACCCGCTACCGGACTCTCTTTGCTCCCTCAGAGTAACAAAATATATTCGTGAAACTAAAATAACAATAAAAATCTACACTTGACAGTTTTTAATTTCATTATATAATTTTGAAAAGAAATGTAAATAAAAATACAAAACGCAATAAGCCCAATAATCTAGTAGGTATCATGAGCACCAATACTTTCAAAGTGTAATTAGTCGTGGCGCAGCGGCACGAAGTATGACTGTAAAGTCGACTGGTTGTGGGTGCGATCCCCATTCGAGGAGATGAAATATTTACTTAAATTTTTATTTTCATTTCTTCGCTCTGGTGTCGGGGCTAAGTGCGGCGTTGAGTCCGCCACTCAACACGCAATGCCTCCAGAATTCGGCAGAAAGTGGGTACGGAGTGTCTAAACACTAGGTTCCCTCTGCCTACCCTGCAGTGTGCGGGATACGGCGTGAAGCTGATTTTTTTTTTAAAGCGAGAGAGATCAGTTGAATGTTTTGAACTGGCTCCTATAGTTATACATCAGTTAGATCGTGTGATCAATCAATGTGAGCTCATTTGTTCGTGCGTATTTCACAGTTCTAACAAAGGACATTTCCAATAAATTCAGGACATTACAATCGGGATTACACATCAAAGCTACTCGATAGGGGTAATCAGGTTATGTACGACCACGTGATTTCGCAAACGTTCCTTAACTAGCCCCTGAAAATAGACTGCTGGGTGAAATTTGACTATTATTTGTTGTACAAAGTTATACTAAAAATTACTTAGATCTAATGTAAAATGCAGTAAGTACATAGATACAGAATTATGTAGTACCTGTTATACGCTCGGGTGCTTTTTGTCACAAAATATCTTATTGTGACTTATTTATAAGAGATAGATAGAGAGTGTCGCGGACTTTATTTTAGTACTAATGAAATTTTGTTCTACTTCTTTTGACATATATCATACGATATTGTAGCTCTTACTGTCATGTGATCTGAAGCATAGTTAATGGTCAGTACTTCTATGATTTTAAACAGATGAGGTCGATTTGACAGCACAAAGTCAATTTCATTTTTGTTGGCTCCATCCGGTGTAAGCCAAGTCTATTTATTTTTTTAAATTAAGAAATAACTTTCAATATCTATCAAATAAAAACTTTGAAATATCACCTTGCAATTTTCAATTATTTTTTGTCAAAAAATGCAAAATATGACACATTTATAAGAGATAAATATAAGGTATCGCGGATTTTTTTTTATAGCAAACGAAATTCTAAAGATAGCTACCCCAATACTAGTTACACACTTAACATATTTATTTAATTCCATTCTTATATCTGGAGAAACACCCACTGAATATTCTGAATCGAACATAATACTATATAAAAAAGGCCAAGGTATAAGACCCAAATGATATTGAGAACTATAGACCTATAAGTCTGCCGCCGAGCTTATATAAACTATTTTCTACAATCCTGACAAAAAAAAATTAACTCTACTTTGGAAATAAAACAACCCGTCGAAAAGGCAGGATTTAGACGAGGCTTCTCTACCATGGACCACATACACACACTAGAACTTCTCATCGAAAAATACTAAAGGAGAAGTAGACCATTGTACCTGGCATATATCGATTATAAAAAAGCATTCGATTCGGTGTCACACAGTTTTATCAGGGAAACACTAAAACACAACACACAACACATTAAAAGTATATATAAGAAGAGTAAAAGTAGAGTTAAAATAGAAACAGCCGGTTCCTGGTTCCCTGTGAAGAGAGGCGTAAAAATAAATACACTTAAATAAACATTTGTGTATTTCAAGCGGGCGAAGCCGCGAGCGGGTCGCTAGTATTAGTATAGATAAGGATTTATATTACAATCACCACGCTGTCTTGGAACCGTTCCAGAAATGATATCTTCAATTGCTACAAACTTTACTGTTATCTCTGAATAGACGTAATTTACCCACTTGTTTAATAGTGGATCTATTAAACTAAACCTTTCATCAGAGTATCAAATTCTAACTCCTGGTTTTGCAAATGTTGATATGCCACGGAAATTTATATTTATTTTAATGAAAGAGTGAGCCGGTACCAGGCTTAATACATATAGAAATATACGTACATGGAGAAACAAAAGTAAGATAAAAATTACTTTACATGAAATCACTGAACAAATTTACTGGAATCAATTTTATATATTCCCATTTAAAAGTCCAAAATAACATTTTGCAAACACCATTTAAGAAGCTACTTCATTTTGTGATTAAACGGATTACATTATTAAAATGAATAAATGATGGATAAAGGGTGAGATAAAGTAGGTTTCAGTCTGACAGTAACACTTAACAATAACGTATCTGTAATAATTGCGAGTACCACTGGCCATGAATTGTTATACTTTCTTTTTGTATATATAAAATAGTAGGATCTTACACAAAATAAGAGTGAAAAGATTAAACAAACAGAAAAACATTAATGTCAGTAATGTGGATAAAAGATAAATGAACTTGTTGATTTATGTAATTTATATTTAAGATATCCAAGAGAAAACGAAAAGATAATTTATAATATTCGTATACATAGTAGATATACAAACATGCTTATCCTGTAGCTGGGTAGGCAGAGAGAGTTTGCGAACTAGTGCTAGTGTTAATGAAAACTTCTAAACTCATTGCATGTTGAGTGGCGGAACTCAACGCCGCGCTTTGCATCGTTTCCAGACCGAGAACTTGAAATAGTTACGAAGTATAACTAATTTAGGAATAGTACAATGTACAATTACCTATAGATATAGATGAGGGTTTAATGGGGCTTAAGTAAAAGTTTTCTTGTGAGACACTAAGAGCAACGTTGGCTGTAAGTCGACCGGAAGTCTAACAATGTTTTGCTGTATATTTGTTCACATGTATCATTTGTTGTCGTCAACAATTATAGAGCGAAACATTGTTGGGCTATGCAAGGTGCATAATATTAGTATAAATTCAATATATATAAAAAAATATGTAATATAAATACTGTATAAATTTATATTATTCTAATTTATAAAAATTATTGAGGCCGGTCGTGGCGCAGCGGCACGAGGTGTGACTGCAAAACCGACTGGTTGTGGGTTCGAATCCCACTCGAGGAGATGAAATATTTACTTAAATTTATATTTCCATTTCTTCGCTCTGGTGTCGAGGTTAAGCGCGGCGTTGAGTTCTGCCACTCAACACGCAATGCCTCCAGAATTCGGCAGTAAGTGGGGAACGGAGTGTCTTAATACTAGGTTCCCTCTGCCTACCCTGCTGTGTGCGGGATACAGCGTGAAGCTAATTTTTAATTTTTTTTTTTTTTGTTATAAAAATTATTGCTCTAAATTTAAGATAAAATAATTAGCGCAGATAAATTTACAATGTTATGTCATCTTTTATAGTAGCAATCTGTATATTATAATTATTACATACCCCTTTTTGACTAAAAACGTCATGTACCGTCTTACATCGGCAAATATCATGTGAATGTGATCGACATTCCAACTGCGCCGTAATATAATGCCACAATATGTTAAAATAGTCCAAAATAAAATCTAAATTAATTTAACTAGAACACATAAAAACAATTGACACAATGTCAACAATTCCTACATACATTTGGGCACATAAAAACGAGATAAAATTTATAATATATTGCTTTATTATGCATTTTTTACAAACAAGGCGTGACTGACATATTGTATACCAGAACATTCAAATTGTTCACCGGCGTATTCCGAGCATATAAATTAAATCAGCTTTATCCCACACATAGCAGGGTAGGCAGAGGGAACCTAGTGTTAAGACACTCCGTTCCCCACTTTAAGACGAAACTTGGAGGCATTGCATGTCGAGTGGCGCAGAGCGAAGAAATGAAATAAAAATTTATGTAAATATTTCATCTCCTCGAGTGAGGATTGAACCCACAACTAGTCGGTTTTACAGTCACACTTTGTGCCCTTGCGCCATGACTTAGCATTTTATGGCTAACAGTCGTCGTGATCGGAAATTTCAGTTACTATTTAGTTTATTTGTGCTACAATTGCCACAGTTACAGCAACAAACATAATATTTTTATATTGTTAAATTTTTACAATATTAATATATTATGTTTTTTTTTGCATTATTGATAAATTGTGAAAAGAATATCGCCACCAATGAAAGAAGGATTTGTGGCGGATTATATCATACGGTAAATATACTTTATTTTATTGTCAACGTAAATTTCATATTTGTATATTACTTTTGTAAATATGAAATACATGCTAATAGCGATATGAAATACATGCTAATAGCGATAATGCACGTCCGTCTCAGTATTATGGAAATATGTAATATTTAAACACCTGCATAAAACAGCCTTCAAAACAAGAACTCGTTAGCTTAATCGCTATCTCCATTACCTATAGTAAGCCTACTTAGCATTTATAACGTTTTACCACCTGTAAAAAAATATTAGTAACTCATGTGTGAGTTACATAATAGAAAATGTGAGTGTAATAATGGCCACGATTCGGTTTGAAATGTTTGTGACATTAATAACATAATTTTGCGTTTTACAATCGCCAATTGTCTAAGATTATCACAATCTTTTGTTTACGTAAACATGTTTAGTTATTCTGCGAAATATCTTGTGCTCACCAACCCTGATTTATTATTTATAAGTTATCATATTTTGATAATTAAGTCCTTTAGCTAATGCTATTCTAAGTGGACTGTCAACAATATCTGTCATGTTCATATCGTCCCCGTCGATGTGAATTTCATAATTTAAATCGAAGATGCCAGAGCTCTGGCAAAGGAAGCTGGTGTCAGATGAGAGTCTGACACGAGCAGCGGTACTTCGACAAAATTTGATTAACGAGTTTTGAATTTTTTTTTGATTGATGCCATAACCGCAAAACAATTATGATTTCAAATATTTTTTCGCTATTTTTACTAAACTGTGAGTAACTAAAATAATTCGTATAGAATGTAATTCTCCGATCATTACTTAGAATAGACGCAATATTTATAAATTTGTTAAAAATGCAGAACGAAACCTTCACAATATCTAGAACAGTGGTTCCCAATCAGTGGTCCGCAGAAGCCTAAATATGGTCCGCGGACGATTTTAATTTTATTAATAGGGATGGTGAGGCGAAGTTTCTGTTTATTATCACAGTTAATTTTTATTATACCTACATGCATAGTGGTCCCTGCTACCAAGAATGACATGAAAGTTGTCCTTGATCAAGAAAAGGTTGGGATCTAGAAGGATAAACAAAGTCTTTTACTAGCTATGTTTAATATTGTATAAAAAACATGTTAAGAATTCTAACTAAATAAAAAATAAGACATCTCAAGCCGTACATTGTTGACGACATACCGGAGGCACCACCCGCGTTCATCTGTAATGAGTCTGTATGTACCGCGTAAGTGTTGAGGTCACTATTAGAGAATATTTTCTCAAGATTGACATGGATATGCATAAGGATGTGGTAACAGTTGACAAAGGCCGTACTCCTCTTTCCTTGGGCCAAGAGAACTGGCGTAGGCCGCATGGCTATATACTACTTCCTCATTATCTTGGTTACAATTCGGGGACCTTTTATCTGTGCAATTGGACGGACGGATAAATTGAACGAAAAATTGGATGGACGAATTTATCAAGACAGGAGAAAGAACTCCCAGATATATATTATGAAAGATGGGACTATCGACATCTGTCGGGCGTATCATTGGCCAGGGGAATCCCTCAGGCAATATGATCTCTGGATGTTTTCATCTTAATAACATAGACACATTTAAGCAGCCAAGATAATAAACCAGCAACTTATTCTTTAATATGGTCTTGTGGATTTGGAGGTTCTTGAAAATAGCTGTGCTTTGCTGTGCGATCGGTCTGACAGGTATATTGTTCCTGATATAGTATTAGTTGACGATTATCGACGTTACTATGCCACATAATGACAATCTCGTGAAGGCCTAAAAAGAATATCTAAATATTTGGACTTAGCCTATTGTTCACCTTCACGCTGTATCCTGCACATAGCAGGGTAGGCAGAGGGAACCTAGTGTTAAGACACTCCGTTCCTCCCTTTCTGCCGAATTCGGGAGACATTGCCTGTTGAGTGGCAGAACTCAACGCCGCGCTTAGCCTCGACACCAGAACGAAGAAATGGAAATATAAATTTAAATAAATATTTCATCTCCTCGAGTGGGGATCGAACCTACAACCAGTCGGTTTTACAGTCACACTTCGTGCAGCTGCGCCACGACTGGCCTAAATAGTGAGATCGTTGCCATGTGGGATGTCAAAGTGACTATCATTGTGCCGATAGTGGTTTCAGTTAACGGTTTAATAGTGAAAAGTCTCGACCAACATCTTAAAAGGTTATCGCTTAGCTGTTGGATCAAGAACTGAATAGGAAGGCAGTTCTACTTGAGACGGCGCATATTGTGAGGTTCCTCTTTTCCTTTCCTTATTTTCTGAAGCCTTAGTTACCGATGAGTAGGACAAGGAGTCCTTCCTACCTTCCGAAGAGTATTTTTTTTACATTTAAAAATGTAAAATTTATTTCTCTTATGTAATAAAAGTATATGTTGTATAATAAGACATACAATATATTACATACGTATCCACAAAACCTGGGCCTTTTTGTTTTTTGAAATTCTTGAATGACGAGGACTTCTAAAACAATTTCCAAAATCTGTATTTAATTTATCTGTATGTTTATTAATAATCATCTTTGAAGTTTTAATTGACTTGTGAAAGTAAAATTGTAGAAACATAGATGTTTTAAAGAAACTATTTATGTATTACTGTGTTTTTAGTAGCAGTAATATGTATAAAAAATATTGCTAAAATTAACAGCTAAAAATTTAAAGTAAAAATGAATTATGAGCGTTTTTATAATATTTTTATTTTCTGCGACACAGAAAAATTAAAACACCTTATACAAATTTAATTAAATATACACGTATCGTCTCTGTTAAAATATAAATGAATGTAGTTAAAATTAAAATTTTGCAGTGATAAAAGTAGATCGGGAGGCCAGTAAAGTTAAACGTACGTAGTTAGTTTACTGGTATGTTAATGTGAATACGTACATATATATACATACATGCAGCTGTGTATATTTATTTTAAAAATGCCTTGTAAAACATCTGTCGCTTCACATTTTAAAACACAAATTAATTATTTTAATAGTACATAGTAGTTAATAGTATATTTTATCATGTGTTTTATCTGATAAATTTTTAATTTGATCATATGTTATTGTCAGTTATCTGTAATTTTTTATGTGGAAACTTGATTGGACTGTATATTATTTTAAAATGTGTTATGTGTGTGAATTTTATGTTTTGTTCCCTTTATTGTCATCTCGTTGTTTCCCTGATAAAAAAATAAATTAAAAAAAATAAAAATTATGATAAGTAAAACAATCAGGCTTAGTAATTTGATATTATAGTAAGGTTATTATAGTAAGGTTGTTGTAGCATGCTCATCAGCTTGACATCGACTTCAAAATTATAAAATCTTTCTTTAATTATTTTTGTTTAAAAAAATCAAAGTACGTTTTACTTTATGTTACGCGTAAATTGGCGTTTCATTTTTTAGATTATTGTTGAAGTCGGTTTTTTTTTAAATAATAATTTAACAAATTGCGAGCTCTCTTAATTTATACACATGTGTATGTGTATACATATATAGATATGCCGTGTAATCGTCATATCAGCGGTTATTTAGATCCTTTTATATAATCGAATAGCTTATTTTGTATCCACTGAGTCTAATGCGTTTTAGATTTAAAATGCTTCACATTAGTCATAAGACAAAAAATATAAGTAATTAAATAAATTCTTTTTAATCTAATTCAAAAATATTTTCTATAATCCTCACGGGCACACTATCTGACTGTAAGCGTGATGGTTACAAGTTGGATTCTCACTCAGGATAATGAATTTACTGTATGCAGGTATATGTTTGTCATATTTTTTTTAAACAAATGAAACACTTATTAGGTTTAACAATTATGTATTTATAATTAATAGATTACTATTAATTTAATGATAGTAGTAGATAAGTTTACATAAGAGTATAAAAGTCGTAGACCGTGGCAAAGATAGCTAGTCGCTGTCTCTGGTCAGGATTATATGGAACTCAGTGTGCTGAAAATAAAATAAAACTTCGTTAATAAATTAAAATATTAATTAAATTAGGAATACTTCACTTAAATGTTTCGTGTCTTGATATAATGTAGACTAATATAATTATAATTTTAGTCTATATTATAGATGTCAGATGCAGACACGTTGTCGTTAAGGATTTATATAGTAGTTAGTTAGAAGTTTTTAATTTTCCTTGATGGTGAGACAAAGAGCAGCGTCTTATAAACACATAGTTCGTCTTACAGTTCATAAAGAAACATTTTAGTTAAGCGCAACTAATTGTCTAATATATCGCATTGTAACAACAAATATTTTATAAGCACTACTACATAATAATGGTAGATATTTTTTGTAACATTCACTAATTAATAGAAAAAAAAATTCTGCAATTTTGAAATGCAATGATACCATTAGTCCTTTTGGTCTCTTTGTTTGACGTCAATGACAGAATCTGCATTGATAGATGACTATAAAATAAACGAGAGATTATCAGTATAATTATGAACGCACCTCCATATCCTCTCTTTTTTGCATATCCTCCATTTTTTTTCAATTCTTCAGCTGTATAATCGGCGAACTGGTTTATATTGTAAGTAGCAGAGTCACTTTTCGCATTAGATTCATTGATTTCCTTTAAGGATTCCACGAAAGCTTTATAATGCCTTTCCTTATCAGCCTCACTCGCGTAGTGCTTGTTGTAGTCTTTTATAAATTTCTCGAATAATTCTGGAGCGTCGTTGAGGTCGTAGTAAGGCTTATTACCGCTGGCCACAGCGACCGCCACGAGCAGGACGATGCAACAAGAGACGACTATACTGAGTGTTCTCATTTTTAGCGCTGCTTTGTTTTGTCTTGTACACAAGACTACAATCAAATATAAAATGATTGCGTATAAGTACTGGAGATACATATATATATAGGTGAGCTCTGTAAGCGTGTTACAGAGCTCACCTAAATATATGTTAATGTTCTTTGTAAGCTATAATTTGTTTAATAGTCACCGTACAAAATTAAAATTCAGTCATTTGAGAGTCATGGCGCAGTGGCACGAGGTGTGACTGTAAAACCGAGTGGTTGTGGGTTCGATCCCCACTCGAGGAGCTGAAATATTTACTTAAATTTATATTTCCATTTCTTCGCTCTGGTTGGCTCTGGCAAAGCGCGGTGTTGAGTTCTGCCACTCAACACGCAATACCTCCAGAATTCGGCAGAAAGTGGGGAAAGGAATGTCTTAATATTAGGTTCCCTCTGCCTACCCTGCTGTGTGCGGGATACAGCGTGAAGTTAATTTAATTTAATATATATATAATAAGCAAGTGCCTGTTACTACACAACGGATCTTCAAATATTATAATTTATTCGATATTATAATTTCTATGTTTACTTTGGCAAGTGGCTCAAAATAACGTTACACTGAGAGATAAACATATACATATATACAGAGCAAAAACGTTTAACGGAGAGAGAAGAAAGCAGAGAACACAATGTTTCTTTTAGTATTTTGAACGTAGGTACTATAGATACGTAATTTAAAAAGATAAAATAATTAATGAAATGCTAAACAATGAACAGCTGTAAACATTAAAAGGATTATACCTAGGATATTAATATATTGAATTATTTATATATTGTGTCAAAATTTATTATGTTATAGCAAAATTAAGCCTATTTTGTGATGAGTATAGATCCAAATCAGTATATTTTACATTTTTTTTATATCAAATATTCGTAAATAAAATATTTTCGGTTCAGAATTAACTACGATGAAATATATATTCGTTACTGTTCCTGAGATAGTGTAGATCCATTACTTATTTTAAATATAATATCAATCACATGTCGCTTTTGATCGTGCGTCGCTTTTCAATACACAACGCTTTACTGCCGTAACACGTCATAAATCAACAGATTTATTGACGTGTTACGAAAATAATGAATCTTTCGGTGATATAAAAAAACAACCCTTACAACATTTTATACTTTATACGTTCTTAAGAGATTTACTTAAGAAAAAAAATCCAAAAATATACAGAAGTACTAAATTAATAAATCATATAACATCAACAATCATTTAAACGTAACGTAGTAGTAGTATATAGAATAGAAATATTAGGAACTAGCGGCTCGCCCACGGCTTCGCTCGCTTAAAATACATGATTATTGATTTAATAAGCACAATTGATTGACAACTATAATGACTTCTAATATGATTTTTTTTACGACATTATCGTCAAAGAATTTTTGATTGTTTTAAATAAAAAAATACGACCATTGTTGATATTTGATATTTATAAAATATACATAAAGCTAATTATTTATTACACGTATATATTTTTGTAACTTTATGTTCTTTTTACCTATATAATAATAATTTAATTTACTCATTCAGAAACAGCTTTAAATGTTAAATTATTGATTTGAAGGATTCATAATATTCTTTGTAAAATATCTGTAATAATTGCATATTAACTCCTGTACAGTTTTTAAATTACTTACATATATTATATGAACGAATTAACCAAAAAATCTTTGTATTTACTTGATATTTCTTTCAAGATCGTTCTTTAGTTAGTAGTTAAGTTGAGTTAAAACAAAGCAAATTTTCAAGTAAATCGGTTCAGTACTTTCAGAGAAAAATGTGGACATAAATATATCAACAGACAGACAGACAGACAAGAATTGCTTTCTATTATTCTTTTTAAGTGTCCCTCTATCCATTTCAGTCAAAAATTACTAAAATTACTAAAATAGAGATTAAACAAATTTAGCCTGATAATAACTACCAAAAAGCGGTCAAAACCAATAGCATCATACATAATTAAATAGGACGAATATAAACAGTTTTACAGTAAAATAAATACAGTATAATTAGCATATATCATGGAATTAATAAATATAACATATAAAATATAAAAAAAAAATATAAAATGCTTTATTCAGTAATTAAATGTTACATATACACTCTAATTTTAATGAGATAAGGAAAAACAATACAACAATTTAGTAGAGGTGAGCGTTGGCAGCCGTACTAGTGTAAACTGTGTCACAGCTGCCAGCATCTTTGCCCCTTAGGACACTATTTCGATGACAAACGTGAAAATACTCATCAATTATATATATTTATGATGCCATAAGTAAAAATAAAGCAATATAACAAAACGTTTAAATGAATTATTGAAAAAAAAAAAAAAAAAAAAAAAAAAAAAAAAAAAAAAAAAAAAAAAAAAAAAAA
>JAATLQ010032488.1:0-14366 GCA_013421005.1 Heliconius erato x Heliconius himera
CAACAGGGTAGGCAGAGGGAACCTAGTGTTAAGACACTCCGTTCCCCACTTTCTGCCGAATTCTGGAGGCATTGCGTGTTGAGTGGCAGAACTCAACGCCGCGCTTAACCTCGACACCAGAGCGAAGAAATGGAAATATAAATTTAAGTAAATATTTCATCTCCTCGAGTGGGATTCGAACCCACAACCAGTCGGTTTTGCAGTCACACCTCGTGCCGCTGCGCCACGACCGGCCTCAAGTAATAATAATTTTTCAATAAAACTTTCCAACTATAAAATTCCTCTGCCATGTTACAAAATTAGAGACTAGTTTACTCAAGAAACTTTATAAAATGACTGTAACAAACTAGTGGGCGGAGTGACAGAGCGGTACGTAATTGCTTAACTTTATGCATAATTGCTGAGAACTTCTTAGAATTTTGATTCAAAATGACCGCTCAAAATATTCCCAGTAGAATTCAGTTTCAAAATTTAGAAAAGTTCAACTGAAGTAAATTTTATTTGGAAATGTATTTTTTTTTCATCTTTTTCATTTTGAAAATGTTTTCTGGTGATACGAGTAGTCACGCAGTAGTGTAGAACGTGTTTTTTCGCAAATCATAGATTGTGAAACCGTCAAGTTGCTTTTCCTTTTAATTCTTTTCTTAATCCTTTTAATACTTTCTTCTTTTCTTTTTGTATTATAAATATGTTGTTATTTGTGATGCGACCGTCGCGTAAAAAAGAGAAAACCTTATTTCCAATAGGCGTAAAAATTAATGTAATTTGGAAATTAATATAATATATTTACAATAAAAAACTTTAACTGTTTATAAAATATAGTGTTTTTAATTAAAAAAAGGTTGTTTTTTGTTATTAAGCTATAATTTTGTAGTATAAATGGTGTTAGAAGTAATAATATAATTTTTATCCAACATAATATATACAGGGTGGAAGTGTATGCGCTTCATTTACTGGAGCAACATATAGGGTAAAATATTTCAAACCCACAAACCCTCTTACAAACACGAATCAATATTCCCTAACAGTTTAGACGTAGGATTATCATTTTCATTTCATGTTTTTTATCCATACTGTATTACGTGTAACGCAGTTACGTATAAATACTGATAACGTAAACACCTTCTACTACAAAAATACTATGAAATGTTGCCGATCTGCTTTTCATCAGATTTTCATAAACCTGGTATATTTGCAGAGGTGTTGCACGACTGGCCTCTATAATACAGTAATAATATAATTTTGATTAAAGCACTACAAATCAACTTGACGCGGTCAAATGTCAGGCGTCACATATTACATGAGACTAGAGATGCATTAGGTGTATAATTAATACTAAACAATATGTATTTATGTAAAATATACACTAGTAAGATTATTTATATAAATAAATAGGCCGTCGTGGCGCAGGGGTACAAGTCTCTGACTTTAACGCGACGGTTGTGGCTTCAATTCCCACTTCGGGGAATAAAATGTTTCGTATTTTGATTTTCCCGCTCTGTACGAGACGAAAGTGGGGGAGCGGAAGTATCTCAATCGGAACGGAGTGTCTTTAACCTAGTATGGTTCCCTGATATCTTTTGTTATAAGTATTATACATATGAATATTACCTTTTTAGCTTCAAGCTTTAACAGGGTAGACAGAAGAAACCTAATGTTAAGATTTCTTTTTAGGCTGTTCTCCCGAATTCGTGACTACGTGTTGAGGAGTGAAACGCAATGCTGTTAGACCGTGGGAAGGAAAAAAAATCTCGTAAATAGGGATTGAACTAACAACCATCGTATTTATTATAAAACGCTGTTCCGCTGTGCCATGACAGTTTTATTAACTACATGATGTCTTGGAAGCACTTTAATACAAAAACCTACAAAGACTAAGTGACAGGAAATTGTTCTTCTATCATACAAAAGAGCTGAGATGTTTCTATTTAATAGGTAATCTACTTGCACTAATGTACCTATTGTAGTTTTATTTTACTCTTTAGTTTTATTCTACACTATACGATAGTTGAACGAAATGAAGAAAGGACGGAAAGCAAGATCAGTGTAAATGGTAAGATATTAGAACAAGTGAATGATGTGGTATATTTGGGAAGTGTGTTCAGTAGAGATGGAAGATACGAGATGGATGTGGAAAGGCGTATTGCTGCCGGTAACAGAATAAACGGAGCCTTAGCTGCATTGATGAGACGGCGAAACGTAAGCACAGCTGCGCGTTTGGCCGTACACAATGCGGTGTTGGTACCGACGCTGTTATAAGGCAGCGAAACGTGGGTATTTCAAAAGAAGAATGAAAGAAAGATGAATGCTGTGGAGATGCGATCTCTTCGTAGGTTATGAGGTTATGATGTGTATGTATATATACGTATGTAAAAAACAAATATTTAAAAAAATATGTTATTTAATATTTATAAAATAATATTGTTTTTCATATTTCCTTTGTGTTTCTTTATAAGTAACTAAAGCTTTCTTCGAATATAATATGGCCCGACATATTTTTTCATCATCGAAAAGCTGAAGTTTCAATATAAAAAAAATATCAGTTTTAAATTACGTTTGAGGTCTGCTTGTAAATAATCTCATCTTTACTTCACTCGTAAATGAAAATTGTCAGGCCGTCCGACTGTAATCGTGATGGTTGTGGGTTCGATATCCATTCGCAGGGATGATTGTATGGTATAAAACTACATATTTTTATTTCCCCTCTATGTAATTATTTCATTTCCCGTCTATGCTATGACTACTTCGTGTTACTAAGTACGCAGTACCTCTATAAGTTGGCGGAAAGTAGGGAACAGTATATTAAAGAGAACCAGAATGTTCCCAGGTTCCCTCTGTCTACCCTGCAAAAATAGACAAGTGAAGGGCATAATAGATTCCCCTATGGAAATGAATTCTGAATATTTTTTGTCCTGGTAACATAACAAAGAACAGCGAAGAGTTAGCCTATTTAACACGACCAATGGGGTGGGTGGAGAGTGGGAGACGGAATGTTTTGCCACTATATTTCCTTTGCTTATCCTGTCTGCATGCGGGAAGAAGCGATTCACAAATGACACAGAAATCGAAGGAAACACATAAAAAAAGTATTTGCCGAAAAAAAGAACTTCAACTTTTCGGTTAGATAGGTGCCGATGATACTACATAGTCAATACGCCGACACAATATCCGGGTGCCGACTTTAGGAAGCTCCAAAAACATTTCACATTTTCTCGAATCTATGAAATTTCCGGCACGCCTATATTGAAATATACAACTCGTGTCATTATTACAATAGAGATAAAATATAATAAGTAGTATTTAAAATTATCATTAAATATTTTAACCAGCTTATATAGCAGGATAAGCAATCTAGTGTTAAGACACTCCGTTCTCGACTTTCCACCGTTTTTTTCGAGGCATTGCGTGTTGAGTGGCGGAAATTAACTGGGCACTGGGCTTTTGCCTTGGTGCTCTAGCGAAGAAATGAAAATAAATAATAATTAATTCCTCCGAGAGGTGATCGAACCTACAACTCCGTCGCGTTACAGTCACACTCTTGTGCCCCTGTGCCACAACGGCGTCAAATAATATATAATAGTATCAAATAAAGTAACAATACTCCATTCTCAACTTTTTGTCAACTTTAGAATTTAGAAAGTCTATGCTTATACCTATTGGCCTTAAACGTTTTAAAAATAAAAATATAAAGATTTTAGCTTGTAAGTTGGTTAGGGAGCGAACTAAGAGGATCCACGTATAACCACGTTTTTTTAGCTTCACGCTGTATTCCGCACAAAACAGGGTAGACAGTGGGAACCTGGGAACCTAGTGTTAGGACACTCCCTTCTCATTATGATTTTGATTTTCACTCGGACTCATGCTTATGTCGGTTATACATTTATAGGAAAATATGTTTTGATAAGAGTAGCTATTAAATTTCTTGTCGGCTCTTCTCACCAGTACTTTCTTCCGAGTCTGTGCTAGCTTCCTGTACGACTGACACTACTGACATTTCTATGTAACTTAACGATTCAGAAGGGCTTATAATGAATAAATAATATTTTGTAAGATCTTTGATTTCCACAATTATTACACATTTCAAATGAGACCAGTGAAAAGTAATATTCTATTTTAGTGTGCAGGTGTATACAAACAACAGAAAAATAACTATTTTTCCAACTCTACGTTATTTTTAGTTCCTAAATTTGGAATATTCTTAAAATTTTGTTAAGGTAGTCGGTTCTCCAGAACCGAGCTAAGATACTCCATCTTCCACTTTTCACCGAATTCTGGAGGCTTTACGAGTTAAACGACGCTGCGCTTTGCCTTCACATCCAAGCATGAAAAAATTAAATATTTTATTTCCTATAACGGAAACGGAACCCACAACCGGCCACGCTTGTGCCCCTACGCCGCGAAGGCCTTATGAGTATTTTTGATATAATTTTATTATACATGTATGAAATCGTAATAAATATATACCAAAGCTTTTATAAAAACTGTAAATGCAGCTTTGGCTGAAAATCATGAAATTTGTATTCTGCATTATGTACCTGTATTTAGGTACTGTTTTATATTTTAAATAAGGTCAAAAATGAAAAAAATACTGAATTTTATTTTCTTCTTCATTTAGTGTTTCTTTTTTTTTGGTATTATGCAGTTAAACCATAAATTTTTTTTACAATATATGTATTGTGAAAAATGTATATTTTTGGTTAAGTTCACCTTGCATCTCGTTTTTACTACTAGCAGGGTAGGCGCAATCTAGTTGTAAGACACTGCGTTCCTTACTTTCTGATTTTCTAGGCGGAACTCAATTTCAACCCAGTTATTTAAATAAAATACAAATAAAAAAAATTAAATACAAATATTACTTTTTTTGTATAACAAAACGAAAAAAGTTTTATAATAGTAATTTTTCTTAAGGGAAATCAAGAATATCTCATAACTCTCGACTACTATAATAATAAAAAAATCAACGTCTCTACGCTTTTAATTATTTATCTTTTTTAATGGCAGGATAGATAAAACGTGGGAACCTTGTGCTAATATACTTTGTTCCTATTAAAACACTTAGCTTTCCCACTCTCCGCCGCTCTGTAGCCATTGTGTGCTGAGTGGCGAAACTTAACACTGCAAATTACATTGTATTAATCGTTGCAACGTAATCCACTCACTGTATCTGTAAAGTAAAATAAAGTTCTATGGAAGTCCCTCAAATGCACTTTAAAGTTCACATTTCATAATATCGTTGTTTACATTGTATTTCCTCTTTCTATAGCGAGATATTGAGTTTTATATCTCATATGAGAATATTTTATATGTACCTAGTAAGATTACTTTGTTGATTTAGTATCTGAATTTTAATGTATTATGGTCATTGTGGTGCAGTGGCGTTTGATTGTGACAGTGATTGTAGGTTCGATTCTCACTCGAGGGTATGAATTAATGTCATTCCTCGCTCTGTTAAGTACCTACACGATCCGGACATCGGATTATTAAACCATTTATTAAATATTTCAAATTCAGAAGGAATTCATCGGGCTTGGAGTATGTAGTGAGATAGTTTTTATTGAGTTTTTGGAAAAGTAATGAGCTAAACATGGGGCCATGTTAATAAGACCACATTTACTTCAAATCATTTATTATGTATTAAATTTAATATTTATTCGAGTCGCTTCACTTACTATAACGCTCATAGCACGGTAGACAGCGGAAACCTGGAAACTGAAACTAAGACACTTCGGTTGTTCACTTTCTGCCAAATTCTCAAGATTTTGCGTGTTGAGAAACTTATCGAAATGAACGTATTAAATATAGGGGAAATAAAAGTGCTTTGAGTATAACCGTACTCCCTGTTTGGTGAACGAACTCATAACATATGTATTTACAGTCGAACACTGTTGCACTGCTCCCCGACGGCCTCCATTGTAATCATTGTCCCAAATCAAATATTTTCATACAAAATGCAGCAAAATCGATGCATAAAAACTTGTATCTTTTGATTACGTTGACTCAGAAGCTTAACTGGGGAACGAAGTGTCTTAACACTATGTTCCCTCTGCCTACCCTGCTGTGTGCGGTGTTTTTTTTTAGAAGCTTAATTTTTTTTGTGCTTCAATCAATCTAACCTTGATACCTCCACGCGGTAACAGGACAAATCACGTTGAGTTTCACCACTCAGCACTCAATGTACCGAAAACTAGCCGTAAAGGAGGATGGTGGATTGTGCGTACTAACACTGAATTTTAATTGCCTGCTATATGAGGGATAAGGCGTGAAAAAAAGTATTTTTTTAATGTTTCATATCTATGAATTATATATGATAACCCTCCAAAGAAAAATAAAAACACCAATCAAAAACCGAATAAACTTTACATTACGACATTACATTATGCGAAGATTGGCAAACTTTGGAGGAGGCCTGTACCTGTTAAGGGGTTCTTGCAGAATAAAATAAAATAAATAAACAAATAAAAAGAAAAATAAATAATATCTAATATTAAAATAAATAAAAAAATAAATAAATAAAATAAATAAATAAAAATAATTAAAAAATCTATCAACGATATGTTAACACACACCACAATAATATACATTAGGTTATTAACTCAAAAAATAAATGAAGATAAGAATATTAAAAAAAAAATGTAATTATAAGTTAGTTACATTAGTAAGAATTATTAGTTAAGAATAGTTGTAATTTACTTTATTTAAGTTGTATTTAGCAAGAAATAAAAGGCTTTTTTATTTTTTATTTTTTTATTTATCTATGAATTAGGCATCAAGTCATAAGGGGAACGAGCACTATAAGGACGTTTATGATATATTTTGTAACAGAATGTAAAGACTAACTCATAATATTTCTGGACAATAATTTAAAAATCGTGTGCTTTAATGTATGATAATGCCTAACATTTTGAATTTTCAAGTATTATTGAAAATATATGGGATCAGTAACTCTTCTGTGGTCTGTGTATGTAAGATATTTATATTTACAATATTGTTTGTTTATTTCAGCAAGTATTGGAAATTGAGAGCATTTAATTATGAATGTGAAATTAAATTTGTAATATAATTTTAAATAGGTCAATAAATATTATTTATAATTGGATTCAGTTTATTTGATTTATATTATTCAACATAGGATTACATAACAATATAATAGTAAGATATTAACCCTCTGCGACTGACATGGTAGTCTCATAGACAAGACCGCGAAATATAAAATTCGGTGTTTTACTACTAATTTTCAAATTCAAGAACCGTCGCTTTCAGTACCTTACTGTAATGAGATCACGCGTCGTATAGTGTGTGGCAGGTGGTCGCAGGTAGATCCCCGTGGTCTACGTGGTCCACCGGTAGAGGGAGTAAAGTGTCTACTAGACTACCACCTCAGTAAATATTATGTTTGTAATAATAATTATTGTGTTTTCATACTGCCTTTAGTTTAGATAATGTATGATTTTGTATTATTTCACATTAATTTAGAATTTGATTTTAACTCATATATATCAGCTTCACGCTGTATTCCGCACACAGCAGGGTAGGTAGAGGGAACCTAGTGTTAAGACACTCCGTTCCCCACTTACCGCCGAATTCTGGAGACATTGCGTGCTGAGTGGCGGAACTCAACGCTGCGCTTTGCCTCGACACCAGAGCGAAGGAATGGAAATATACATTTAAGTAAATATTTCATCTCCTCGAGTGGGGATCTGTTCCACACTTTCTGTCAAATAACGCAATAACACCAGTGTTATTGCGTGTAAAGTGGCGGAACTCAACGCTGCACTTTGCCTCGACACCAGAGCGAAGGAATGGAAATATACATTTAAGTAAATATTTCATCTCCTCGAGTGGGGATCGCACCCACAACCAGTCGATTTACAGTCACACCTTGCGCCACGACTGGCCTCATTTTAATAATATATTATGTAGCGGCTCGCCCGCGGCTTCGCCCGCTTAAGCTACATGATTATTGACAGAATTGACTGACAACTATAATGACTTCTAATATGATTTTTATAACTTTAATTTGTAATATTCTAATATGATTGATTTTTGATTGTTTTGAATAAAAAAGTACGAACAATGTTGATATTTGATATTTGTAAAAATATACATGTTTTTTCAGCTTCACGCTGTATCCCGCACACAGCAGGGTAGGTAGAGGTAACCTAGTGTTAAGACACTCCGTTCCGCGCTTTCCGCCGATTTTTGGAGGCATTGCGTGTTGTGGGGGAGGGGGGGGGGGGGGGGTTACTCAACGCCAGAACGAAGAAGCCCCTGCGCCACAACCAAATTTCTACAATGTAACTATTTTATTTACTTGGCTGGTACTTTAAATGATAGTAGAATACGAAAATAATTAAGATTAGTGAATATAGAATTGTTTTGTGTTTTGTTTTTATGTTATAAATATTACCTAAGAAATTTTCCATATTTTTTCATAATATTCCATATTTATATCATACATTGTAGAATAAACCCCATTGGGTAAGTTCGATAAATTATTTGAATGCAATACTTGTTCGCGACGCGATTGCACTCCAATAACAGTTTAGGAGATAAGTTGGTTGAATCAGTCAACGAGTGTGAGAGGCCAATCGTGGTGCAGTGGCACGAAGTGTGACTGTAAAACCGACTGATTGTGGGTTCGATCCCCACTCGAGGAGATGAAATATTTACTTAAATTTATATTTCAATTCCTTCGCTCTGGTGTCGAGGCTAAGCGCGGCATTGAGTTCTGCCACTCAACACGCAATGCCTCCAGAATTCGGCAGAAAGTGGCGAACGAAGTGTCTTAACAATAGGTTCCCTCTGTCTACCTTGCTGTGTGCGGGATACAGCGTGAAGTTTTGTCTACCAGAGTAAGGAAATGAAGATAATTCATTCCATAGAGTGGGAATTGATGCCACGACCGTCGTGCGTAGAGACACTATACCACGCACGTGATTATTACTATAGTACATAATGTATTCGTTTATTTTTAATTTCAACCCTCCACTATTTGTAATTAAGCGTGTAATGATACATTATTATATTTGAGGGTATTTTGATGTTGAGTTTATAATTTATTGTTCTATGTTATTAAACTATATTGTGTCGGAATTAAGCCGTGAGGCCGGTCGTGGCGCAGCGGCACGAGGTGTGACTGCAAAACCGACTGGTTCTGGGTTCGATTCCCACTCGAGGAGATGAAATATTTACTTAAATTTATATTTCCATTTCTTCGCTCTGGTGTCGAGGTTAAGCGCGGCGTTGAGTTCTGCCCCTCAACACGCAATGCCTCCAGAATTCGGCAGAAAGTGGGAAACGGAGTGTCTTAACACTAGGTTCCCTCTGCCTACCCTGCTGTGTGCGGGATACAGCGTGAAGCTAATTTAACAGCGTGTCGGAATTAACATTAGCTCGGTTTGTGATGCGGTTATGTTATTACTATTTTTAATTTTAATTTGTTTATGGTAAGATTTTTTTTGGGCTTTCACGTTGTATCCTACATGTAGTAGGGTAGACAGAGAAAACTGAGTGTTAAACACGGAGTGTCCGCTTTTCAATTGAAATCGACATGCACGTGTTTTGAGAGGCAGATTCCTACGTCGTACTTTATATATTAAAAACTCAATATCTCTGTAATGACTCGAAAAGTGGGCAACGGATTGTTTTAACATAACCTGTTACTCGGGGGATACAGCCAGAAGCTAAAAAATATTTAAAAAATATTAGTAAATATTTTTTCGGTGATATTTAGAAAACGTTTTCGAATAAGTTTTTTTTAGCTTCATGCTCTATCCCACACCGTAGTAGGATAGGCAAAGGGAACCTAGGAACCTACTTACCTAACATATTACGACATTCTTTTCCACACTTTCTGTCAAATACTGGTGTTATTGCGTGTTGAGTGGCGGAAATCAACGTTAACAGAGCGAATTCCTCAATTGGAAATCGAACACCAAATCTGTCATATTTACACGCCTTGCGCCACGACTGACTTTGAAAAACTACATAAAACAACAAAAACAAGGAAATAAAAATATTTACTAAATTACCTAGTTCAAGAGCGTAACAAGCCTATTATAATTATTCGACATCAGCGACCTCAAACATTAATATACAGGCGTTAATTAAACGACGCTTTAGTTCTAACAAATTTTCAAATTTTGTACTTAATTTATACGTATTGCGGCTTATATAGGTGATAGCTTTGTCTTTAAATGTAGACAAAATTTAGGTTAATCTTCTGTAAACGGTTGTAGGTTCAAATCTTAGGAAATCGGGCGGTGCATGGGAAAAGGAAGAGATACTAGATTTCCTTTGTCTGTTTCGATATATATCAGCAGGGAAAAAGCAGAAAGCGAAAAAAAACTGTAGTGTGTAAATTTAAAGAATCCACTAAAGAATTTTAAAGTAACAATAAAAGCGACGTTAATTGGATTGAATCTAACAAAAAATAGATAAAGTTAAAAATTTAAATATTTTGAATAAAATAACTGTGGCGTGAAGAAACACTTCAGCATACCATAGACTACTCATGGGCTGCCCATCACGTGTAGAATCAGGAGGTGAAAGCAGTACCTGTGACTTGCGATAAGAGTGTAGGCTTAAGGGATCCTATTAAAATGAGCATTAGCACTCGTTTCCACTATACGAACATGGAACGTATTATGAATACCAGTCTCCCAAATGCAAAATTGTATTCTTAACATTCTTCAATCGAAGCTTGAATCTAAAATTACTGCTTTTAATGAAATTTATCCTTTATTCTCTGCTATTTCATCTGCATCTTTCAAATCAACATTTCTATTTGTTAATAATAAATACTCATAAAGTAGAGAGATAAAGAAAGGAATTTCTGAAATTACTACAGTAAAGGAATTTTAAAAATAGAATTTTCCATTTTCCATCTTATATACAAAGGTAAACAAAGTTGCGAGCGACCAGTCATGAAGCAAGGGCAGAAGCGTGCGACTTGTAACAGTATGTACCTTTGGTTATAATGTAGTTAAATAAATTGAAAAAATAATAATAAATGATATTGATATGCATGGCAATACAGATAATTCAATCATGGCAATACAAATAAATAATAACAATCAACATATTTTTAATATAATATTGGTCTAGAGTATTTTTGTATGAACGGCCCGAGTGTCGCAACCGTTGTTTTATATGTTGAGGCCAGTCATGGTTCAGCGGTACAAAGTGTGACTGTAAAGCCGACTGGTTGTGGGTTCGATCCCCACTCGAGGAGATGAAATATTTACTTAAATGTATATTTTCATTTCTTCGCTCTGGTGTCGAGGCAAAGCGCGGCGTTGAGTTCTGCCACTCAACACGCAATCTGAAGTTAATTTATGTAACTGGAATCCTTAACCTTCTGATAGCTATCTTATCAGAATGATACCTTCTGATAGCATATTATAAAACACTGTTACCTATCTAAAAAGATCCGTAAAAGATTTTGGGCTACTCTCGATCACAATGATAAATGGTTCTAGCCATTAGACCCACCACGAGCCAAAGAATTATTCTATAAATGTTTAAATAAAAGATGTTCGTGAAATCAGTTGCAAATTGTAAACGAGTCAGGCTGTGAGTTCGATTCCCACTCGAGGAAATCAATACTTTCTTTTTCCTCGCTTTAGTAACGAGGCAAAGCGCGGCGGTGAGTTCCGCCAGAACTCTGGAGTCGTTGTATATACTCGTATACTCAACATGCAATAGCTCCAGAAAGAGATAAAGATCTCAGGTTCCCTTTGCCTACCCTGCTACATGCAGGATACAGGTTGAAGCTAAAAAGAAATATTGTAGTATAAAAGAGAGTAGAGGCATCGAAGCATCTTATTTATAAAGACTTAGCAACGTACAGAGGACGGATACATGCATAATACACGGCCAATTTGCATAGCCAATAAGCCGTACGAGTAACGGCTAAGTATACATTCACTAACTTGATTAAATATCAAAGCTGGCATATGATGACGATATGAGTTTGTGGAAACAATAGGTTTTTTGGTAAAATTGAGATAGCATCATAATAATATTATTTTTATTGTTCCCCATTCCGTGGAATTCTTGAAACTTTCTATGTTGAGTGGTGGAATTCAACGCTGTGCTTTGCCTTAAATAATAAATAAATGATGTTCATTTTAATAAATTCTTTACAAAATAGAAGACACTTAGTGGAAAATTTCTACTTTGTGTATGTTTCTACTATGTAAAAAAAGCCTAGATAGCACAGCAGCATGTCGCGTCGCTGTGAATATGATGTTGAGAATTTGATTTACACTCGAAAAATTTATTATTTTGCGAAGATTTATTATTTTGATGTGGCATATATCCAGAGTTAAAAAGGTCAATAAACATGAGCACACCGCGAGAGTCTTTTTGAGAGAATGGTTTCCACGCACACACATTTGATGCCAAAGGTAAACGCTAGTCTCTATATTCTATTATAGGAAAAATCAGTTTCACGCTGTATCCCACACACAGCAGGGTAGGCAGAAGGAACTTAATGTTAAGACACTCCGTTCCCCACTTTCCGCCGAACTCTGGAGGCATTGCGTGCTGACTAGTGGAACTCAACGCCGCGCTTTGCCTCGACACCACAGCAAAGAAATGAAAATATAAATGTAAATAAATATTTCACTTTCTTGAGTGGGGATCGTACCCACAACCAGTCGATTTTACAGTCACACTTTGTGCCTCTGCGCCGCGACCGGCCTCTATTATAGGAAAGGTCTACATATTCTTTATAAATTACACAAGCTTTTCAGTATTCGAATCCATGACCTTTAATACATATTTATGAAGGAACTTGTTTAACTTTGAGATCGAACAGCGATGTTATAAGTTTAGTTCCGTAATTATACAGGATTCTATCGAACTCTTTGATGTAAAACTGTTCGTTTGTTTGTTTTGGTTTTCATACATACATACATTATGTGGATAGTTTCACCATACATTTAACTACGGTAAACGCAAATTTATTCTTCACCTTAAGTTACTATTAATATAGAATGAGGACTATTAAAATAGAATGTGTTACGTGGCAGAACTTAACGCTGCACTTAGCCTCGATAACAGAGCAAGGAAATTAAAATTATACACACTCTTGTGCCATCGGCCAAGAAATGAAGGGTGCACAAATATATGTTTTAGGATACGTAGGCAGAGAAAACCTATTCCTATAACCTCTCTATAATGAAATTTGGAACGCCACGCACTGAATGCTGTTGTATCATTTCGGGAAAATTAAAATAATAAATCGAACTCATGACCATCGCATTTGCAATTAAATAGCTTTACTACGTCAGCCTTACTTTTGGATAAAATTTCATAATTACATTCTTGATCTAAAAATACGACGCCGCCTTTCTAAGAGCAAGATGAGAGGACAATATTAGTGTCTAAGCTCTTTCTTACCGAGCGCCCATTATCTGTCACCACTAAGCTTCTTTTCACTATAATTGACTTTTAATTATTAAAAAAGTACCTTTTATATCTATTCAGGTTTTATTATTATGAGTGACTTGTGTAATAAAAATACTATCATTTCAGATTATAAAGAAGGTTATGGATTCGAGTTTTTTGTTTGTCTGGACTATAAAAAATTTAAACCTGTTTTTTTTCGTTCCTCTTATTAATTTCATTAAATTTTCTATTAGCATTACCCTATTTATTTTCTAAGGAATCTACATGCAACATTTCAGTAATTTACGCCGCTTGGCCTGCCTGTCATTCAATTAGTAAAGCAAAATCTTTACATATATATGTATGTATATTATCTCAACTTCACGCTGCATCCCGTATTTAGTAGGGTACCTAGTGTTACGACTCTGTCCTATATTTACCGCCGATTTTTCTAGGCATTGCGTTGCGAGTGGCGGAAGTCAACGTCGTGCTTTGTATTGTTACCATATCCAAGAAATGAAAATATTAGCAATTAATAATTCTTTTTCACGAGTGGGGATCGAACCCACAACCGTCACGTTACTTCAGTCCTACACCTACTACATCTGCCGGCCGGTTGACGATCGAGGCTGTTCGTCCAGTGTTCCGCCAGTGGTTAGCGAGGCGTCACGGCGTCCTAACCTTCCGCACGACACAGGTGCTCACGGGGCATGGCTGCTTCGGGGGTTACCTGTGTCGGATCGCCGGGAGGGAGCCCGACGCTCGCTGCCACCACTGCGACGACTGCCTTGATGAGACGGCTCAGCAGAGAGCGACGTTGAGACGGGCGTCTCAACGTCGCGCTCTGCGCGACGTCATAGGGGACGATCTTTCCCTGCCGGCCGTGGTCAAGGTCATGGCTGGCAGCGAGATGTCGTGGGATGCGGTCTCCTCCTTCTGCGAGGCAGTGGTGCTCGAGAAGGAGGCGGCGG